>VOMN01006721.1:0-26523 GCA_014899125.1 Orchestia grillus | reverse complement strand
ATTTACTCGTATCCCGTCAGGGGAAGTACTCCGATCGAAAAGAGTTGAGTGGAAATATTCCGACAACTTCTTCCTTACAGCTCGCCAAGTTGTGGCTGAGACAAGACTGTTTTGTGAGCTTCCTTTTCTCGTATTGTATTGTAGCAGTTTAGTTCTGAAGTGTGAGGCGTCATGCTTGCACGAGTCTCAAAACCTTTTCATCGAACTACCTCGTTTTAACATTTTCAGATCTAAACATTACTTCCAGAATATTTTTTGTGGGAGAAAATCTTTCGTTTTGCCTCGAAATACTTGCAAAATACAATGCGCAATAAAAAATGTTTTATTTCTCGTGTACATTTTTAGTGCACCAACTTGAGCTGTCATCGACAAAGTTAGGTGTAAGCGCTTGCAAACTCTCTTACCTAAAGCAAAGCGGGCTCGCGTACCTCGATCGAGACTAACCCGTGGAAGGGCCAACTGTTACAAGCTCCTAATATAAGCTATATTTTCCCTCCTTTTCTTAACTGCTTTACGCCATTTATTTTTGGCGGGATTGATGGCTTTCTCACCACTCTTCTAAAAAAATAAATGTTTCACGTCCATCAAGAGTAATCTCCACTTATCCTTGTCTCCCACGAGTTCCCTCGCGTTCTGAAGAGCGGCGGCAGTTAACGTTTTTGCTTCCCTCGCCCTAGTTCCTGCACGACATTTTGAAGCAAATTAACTCTTCTTCCCTCCCGTGTTACTTGGATCAAGTCTTCACTTTACTCCGTCTTTCCGACCACGCTCTCTTTTATTTATTCCATTATCGACATGACGTCGACCTCAACGCCTTCTGAATGCATTGAAACCAGCTTGTTCGTTATCTTTCACTTCAATCCACGTCTCTTCATATACTCAACCTGTCATGATCGCAACACAGTTCGACGCGTACGGGTGTGTTATGTTGCCGTGACCTTCGTGCTTGTCTTACTAAAGGAGTTCCAGCTTCTCGGCCGATCTAAAAAACCTCCTCAAACGGAGTTCAGTCAATTTTGATCGATGGAATGTGTGTTCATATGATTGTTTTTTCTTAATTAAAAGTGCAAGCGTAGCCTGTCCCTTAATATTAAGCCTTCAAACTCGTGAAATAAAAGATGACAAATTTCTAATGAAATGCATTCGTTTGTTCTCTCACAGAATCCAATTCAATTTTCTGTTTTTCACATTTTTCCCACAAAAATAAAATTCTCTAAAGGAAATACGAAAACAGTTGTTGGTCAGAAAGGCCTAAAAGCCAATTGTGTAATCCAAGCGAGACTCGTTTGATTTGTGAGCTATTGTTATGAATGTCTTGAGCCAGTCAATGAGATCTCTCTATGTGTGGAGTTCACTGACTTTCCGTTTTGAATGACGCTTTGTGAAATGCACCTTGTCAGCAATATTTCGTGTGAAGTTTCAAAAGAAATCTGATTTAGGATTCTTGTTGCCGTGTCATTTTGTCTTTTTTCGCCAGATACTTCTAACTTCATCGAGAGCACGGTGTCAAGCACAACGAAACAGTTGTAGTATTGTCCTTGTAAAAAATCTATGAATTTGTTGCTGACATATAAATTTGGTGTAATTGACAAACTCAAAAGCGAACGAGCAGGTGAAATAACCTAATTTGTTCTCTATGTTGGGACTGTATATTATTGCAAGTAACTATCAACTGTAATTATCTTGCATCCATCTGAAGTTCTTTGGCCAGTCGTCTAGGATAACTAATTTCATATATGAAGAATTGAATTAAAAGTAGACAAAGACGTGAAATAGCCTTGGAAACCTTCGTAAAATGATACCAATTGTGTAAAATTCCTTGGAGATTTAAAATTTTAAGGTACTTTTAATACTGTACATTACTGATTTATGCTTAGCTTTTTAACTGGACACTGGAGCAACGCTTGGCCCGTTTCAGGAGACCGCCTGGTTGTAACCTGAGCGAGCATCGGTGACAAGGGCTGTTCAACACAATAAAGTTTGGACTTGTGCTGACTTCAAAGTGCCTGGCTCAAAATTTTGGCCCATTAAGCCTTTCTTGCTGTAATTAATTTCTCACTGAAAACTAACCTTTTTCGTTGTTCCGTAGGTGCGCGTTTGGATGGTGTTTGAATAGAAGAAAACATGAATGCGTAAAGTGTAGCAGGTGCCCTACGCGTCTCGCGTTAGTTACCAGCTGTTTAGAAGTAAATTTAAGTCTGTTAGATATAAATAGCGTTGAAATTATCAATACCATTCTGTATTATTTGGCGAAATATTGTGCCGTGTGTTTAATGCCCCAAACTCGCCTAATTTTTATATCCCCGATGAACCCAAACACTCCAGCACAGCTCCGCATTGCCTCTTTTGACATTTCAACTCGATCCACCTTGGCGCGAGCCGTCAAACACGGTCTTGATTTTTATCTTGTTAGCTCATTTAATATGTGCACACAAAATGAAAGAAGTCAAAGGGTTATCTCACCAAGAAATTAGATTGTAAAGTAAATTTATCCGACTCAATCCAAGCTCTAGGGATTTGTTAACATAACAAAACATGCTGGAAGTTAATTATTTCCATTTCTTTTCATCGCAGCATAATTTAACGAAACCCATTTACAATTCCTGCAGATCGTAGATCCGGTGAATTCGTTTGAAAAAATAATTTTCTTACTGTCACGGAAGCCTAAATGACCTAGTCAATAAATTGTTATTTTACACTGTGCTTCAATTTCTACACTTGATTCTGCCTCCTTAGCTTAGAATTGAAGTTCTCTTACTTAAGAAACGTACGTTTCACTGTGTGTAGTGTTCCTTTTACCCTCTTGAGTACATCCATTAGAGGGCAGCAAATGAAGCAATAATGCAGGAAAGCAATAATGCAGCATAAACAAAATAAACCATCGGCGTATTTCAACTTGAGCATCAATTTGTTATCACTGTGTCAAGCTTGCAGTGCAGCTTTGCACCCCGCTGCTTGATCAGTTCATACTTTTATGATCATTTGATCCCATACATTTCGAAATAGCTAAATATACATGTACCCTCCTTATTCTTACTGTTTACCCTCATCTTACTGTTTTTTATGTTTCGCTCCTATGCTGTGGTGAGCAATTTTCCCACTTTCATTACTATCGTAGCGTCTATATTCATAAATTTGAGTGATTCGTTTATTCTACTCGTATTCCGTTTTCTACTCAGTAGAGGGTAGGCGCATCATACGGGGTCAAATTTTTCTTCACTCGAAACTTGAATTAATCAAAATGGTGCCGAACCGCTCTCATACGTCCGTGCTTCGCCGCACTAATGCATGCGTGATCGCTCGCGTTTGTAACAGGCTGCATGTGCAGCGCTGACCGTGTGCGTGTGACCTGAAGAAGTTCAAGTGAACCGAAATTGGCAAAGGAGAAGCCCACGCATCAGGTAGGGAACTAGTGCTTTTAGTTACTTTTGAGAAATCTCGCTCATTTTTCCTTTATCAGTTGCTTTTAAGTTATTATAAAAGATCTAAATATACGGGTAATCGAGCGAAAAATAAATTTCATTGTTCGATTTAAAAGTATAACTATCAATTCAATCTTTAAAATATCGATGTGATATTTGATCTCTTATTTAACTTGGAAACTAAATGAAGGTACTCTTTATGCTACTGCCTCTATACTGCTGCGGTAATGGTGATTGAAAGTGAATTATCCCTCGCATGGAGCACAACGTCTGCCTAATGATGTTGATGTCAAGCGTATTAGCTCAGCTGCGCTGCTGTATGATAACCTGCTTCCGCTCTTCTTCGGTTCGACACAATCCATGCATTATTCCCTCTCAATCATTTTCAACATAGAAGTGAATCGTGATTACATGGAAATATAAATGGCTTCACTGACAGCTTTCATAAAATGTTGGGTAATATCCATGCGTTATTATTTCCCGCGTGTGTATTTGCGCAACAAAATTTTCATGTGTAAATCAGACTTTTCCTATTTACTGGTATTGCCTAGTATTAAGGCAGGGATCCAACCAAGTCTGTTTGAACAGACTCCTCCCTTCTTCTTCCCGGTTAAAATTACACACATAGTCTGTGATCGAGACCCAGTTCGTGAGTACATCATGTCGTCTAACATCATTTTTTACGTCTTCTACACGGTACACTGCACATTTCTGTGCAGCGTGCGACGTAATTTTACTTCCCCAGAAACAAATCTATACGTAATTTTACTTGAAGTGGGAGTAGCGACCGAACACTCGTATAGTTTTTTTTATCCTTCTTGACACCACAGAGCACTAAACTGATGGCATGAAATAAACTTCAGGATCTACTCGACCTGAAATGTGGTACAGACGGCTAAAGAACTACGTATGAGTCTCAGCACATGCTCGCTTTTAGTGATTTAACCTCTAATCGAAGGAAGTATCTGGGTGCAAACTGGTACGGGCTGCTTTCTGTGCTCTTAACATCTACGCAATTCTCCCTTCCCTCTGTTTTCGCTGCCCGATGCTGCTCCTGCAGTTGGTGCGCTACCTCGACCCTCCTCGTAGCTTTTGACTGTGGTGACGATTGTATAATGTTTAAGAGCGATAACTCTGATAGGTGCCGCTATCTTACTATCAGTGTAGAGCTATGACCCTTATTAGCTGGCTGGCGACCTGCCCTCACTAGGTCAAGTCGTCGTCCTGATAGCGCCGTGGATGCGCGCTCAGGCTCAGTCTGGTCCTGAAGCTGCACGCAATCATGCGTCTAACGTCGCTTCCGCGTTTGTCGTTTACAACCTCAGGCGTTTTAATGTTATAGTCTCTTCCTACAAATATTTTGCGAGTGGAGTTTCTCGTTTTAGTGTGCTGAAATGTAATTGAGTGTCAGTGAGAGTTCTTTCTGATTGTTGACGTGAAGGACATGACCGTATTTATATTTTTCTGCTGTATGCACTGATGTTTTCAGAAGTGCTCTGTTGGGTGATGGAAATGCGATCAGGAAGCTACGTTTCGACAACTTGTCTCTTTCTGTCACAAATTTGCTTGTTCTTTTTTGCGAGCAATAAACGGTAAAATCTTGAGCGTATTTTTTTTGCATATTGCAGCTGAACAAATGCTATGTAGTTGAACCTCTTGAAGCTTAAAGTTTCTCCACGTTCGATGCATGACCTGTGAACGATCACTGGACATTTTTTTATAGTTGGTTTGTCCCAGTACCTATGGTTGGGAACTTCGCTCGAGAATGAAGCTAGTTACCGTTATCATCGTTTTCGTTTACCCAGTGCACTCCCCTTTAGCACACGTGCTCAGTGCTTTTGGTCAAATTCGGCTTCGTGTGTTCTTGGCACAGGAACTCTTCTTAAGCGGTGTATAGTTTATATAAGCACATATAGTCTCGTCTGTGCTCTACTTTATTATTTCACTCAGCGGGTTGAAAATTAGTGATAAAATCATTTGTGCAGTAATTTTCAACTTCAATGAACTTCACAGTTGCATGGTATTAAGAAAAAAAGGTGTGAAAGTTGAATTTGTTAATTCCTACCTCACTTCTGATTTTTTTACGACAAAACTAACCATCTAAATTTACCGTGTATTTATTTTAAACTTGGAATTTCATTGTCGGTGTTCATTGTAAATACAGACGATAGACTTTTATTATTACTCATTCTACGTATCGACGTTCTTATTCAGTATGATTTTTTTCAACTTCACTTGCTGTTAAATAGCTTACGCTCTCGCACATCATTACTTATCAATTTTCATATTCAAGTTCAAGCTATATGGGGATAGTCGCGGACTAGTTACGACTTAGACTCTTAGCGCATAATTTTCGAACTAGTGAATGATAGATAAACGATATGTTTGTCTCCTATCGATAGGAAGAGCTTAATCACTGTGGTTCGAGCTCTGACTATCACATGCGATAACTTCTTCGCTTTATACTGATATTTTGTCGCTCATTTTGCTATAGAAGTACCAGGTGACGGTGAACTGGCGCGTTCTGTCGAGTTGGACTCGTGTAAGAGAGGTGCGGCTATAAATATTAAATTCACTATGTGAACACGTCGTATCATACATGCTTATTTCACTTTCCATATTTTGTATAGGTTTGAGCTGGTATTGTATTCATGCCGTTCTAAAACTTCACACTCGTTTTTGGTCAGTTGAATCGTGAATATTTACCAATTTAGAAAAATTGAATTATTATGGGAGCATTCTTGGTCTGAACACACGAAAAGAGACTGGTAAACTGTAGCTTGAATTAATAAACAGATCGCAACTTGTGAATTCATAAAAACCGAATATATACGTGTGATGAGTTATTCGAATTGATTTATTAAACATGTTGAATGTAGGCAAAGTGGAAACAATTTGTTCATTTATCATAATGTATAATAAACGAGAATTTTAATCGTTATGAAGGCTGCTATTCTGCGGTCTTTCTTAGATAGCGCGCGGCTGTGAAATTCAATCCTCATCTTGGAAAATGGGAATAACTTATCGGAAGATCTCAGCGTAGTTCGTCGTTCTAAGCACTTCGTTTTCACTTATTGATAAAAAATTCGATGACAAGTCGAGCTCAGCATTACTCGTTCAATTTAGGACCTTTCCACGAAACTTCACCTTTCATTAATTGTTGCAATGAAGTGTTTGCAAATTATCGCTTTATTCGTGAGTGTTTTTTGTGAAGCTAAGTATGAAATTACTTTCTTTTACAGTGGGGAAACGAGTTTTAGCGCACCATAATTTGTTGATATTAATTATATGTACTTTTAACATGTCAACATATCAGTTGTTATTCTTATAATATTTATATACAGATGCATAATAACGAAATACGCTTGCAGAACATGAAACGCTCTAATAAGAAAGTTCAATATTTCGAAGCAAAAAAGGTATTTGTACTTCACATCACAGATAATATTCGATAATCTTCATTTGATGCTCTGTAGCACAGCCATTATTTTATTCAATAATGAATATAGTTCTTAATTCATGATTTTATACGGACAGTTGATATTTTGTTCCATTCTTCAATCCACGTTTTTCAGATTGGATTTTTTTGTCGGAGCTTTCGATTGGATTTGAATCTTCAAATAGTGTCACGAATTATTTTTTGGGTAAAAGTCAAAGGACTGACTCAGTTTTCCTAACATAGTGACATCATTTTCTGTTATCCATATCTTGATAGATTTTACTGTATGTTTAGAGACATAATTTTGTTTGAATGCCCAGTCGAATGGAAGTTTATCTTTTTCAGCGGGAACGAAAAAACTTGCTTTTAAAAATGACGGCGGTAGTAATTCTGCCGTTCTTGTACCTTCATAACAGAAAAACATTCCCATATCGTAATGGTGTCACTATCATATTTCCACCTTGAACTTTTGTTCTTTGGTTTGAGGGCAGTGCCATCTTTTCTCCATACGCGAATGATTGAATTACATCTAAAGGGCGTAACTTTAGTTTCATTTATCCACAAAATTATTTCGCCGAATGATTCTTGCCGATCCTTGTATTCGAGAAGAAATTTCAGCTGGACATTTCTGTGTCTTTTCAATAGCAGTGAAGATTTCCTAGCTGAGAGCCACTTCAGATTATTCCGATGAATTTCTTTGGTTTATTGTTGGTTTGGGAATATTGATTTCTAGTGAACGTAAATCTTTTAACTCTATAAATGACTATTGGGTTTTGTTTTAAATTGGCGTAGCAATTTCCTCGAGGGTCTCAAGGAGATATTTCGAGAAGCACCAGATCTTCTTTCGTTTTCAGTAGTACTTGCTTAGCATTGCATTAAATCAACTATTAGTTAATAGAGGGTATAAGTTTTCTACCAGTTTCTTGTAGTTTTGAACTATCATTTCTTTTTTTAAATGTGTTCTTTCTTTACATTTTGCTATGATACCCGAAGTGGACATCGTGCCAATGCAGGGTGTCTAATCTGTGCTTGTCAGGTTGACAATAACCATCGATGACATGGTGTAACTTTGGATCACATCAAATTCTACAATGAACGAAATATAAGCAATTTAAATGTTTTAAAATTCAAACTTCTCACCTTGTGTTAAGGATATTTTTTCCCTCAATAAATAGTGAGAAATTTATCATATTTTTAATGAGTTTTTTGTGTTTTCTGGAGATGGTTCATCATTGAACACCTGTATACAATTATTACATGAATAACAAGTGTATTGACTTGTCATGCGTATGTTAGTTTTGAAAATTAAGAATAAACGATTATTTGTTTCTTCCTGTTGTAGATATTCTTTTGATCAGCATTTACACTCACGAAACTACTTAGCTTTTTATGGCTCGTTACCTCTATCGTGTCTCTTTTTGTTCTTCAATTTCAGAATGGATTACAGGTGAAATCGTTAGTAACGTCGACCAAACCTTGATTTTTAAAAGTAACATTTTCTAGCAAAAGTCGTCTTATGTAGTTTTTGTACATTACCACTGTCTTTTTAGCTGCAACACAGAGGAAAATTTCTTGTTGCTCAGATTTTTCTGCATGATTTTCCGTGACTGAAAATTGATCGAAGTCTCAACTGATTGAACTGATGCTCCAGTTAAAATATTACATCTACTCGTGCAATAAGCGCTTTCATAACTGTTTCTGTGCTTGGTACTTGGGCTGCCGCATGGTGCTGCAGCTGTCACGGTTGCTACGTGCTGTGTAATCCCTACAGCTACTCGGAAGCGTGTCTGTGTTGCTGCGCCTGATCATCACCTACCTCCCTCTTTACCTTGGCCAGGAGACAAACATCCTCTCCTTACAGGTAATTGGAATTTTAACTTACCACCAAAACTGTCGTAATGCAATTAACAAAAATGACAATCTGTTCATGGAAGTTTGGAGTAAATTGTCTGTTTCTTGTCTTCTAACAACGGCAAGGTGACAGCTAATCTCAACGCTTGCCTCTTTTTTCACGTCTGCACGCCTTACTGATATTTTATTGCATCCTCGCACCCCCTATAAATTTATGGTTACTTGAGGGAAACGAAAGGAAGAACTGTTCGACGTTTACTCAAGAAAAAGTATTTTACTTCATGATCTGAACATGAATATGTCTGCCAGCCTTGATATGGTATCTCGCATCCGTAGGGGTGGAGGCGCCCCAGGTTAAGAAACTCTGCTCTAAATAGAGCGCGACAAGCACGGTAGTTTGCAGTCTCGTCGACGCTGCAGGGAATTGCACTTCTGTGCATCATTGGGAATTCATACATGCTCAACATGAGATATTTAAAGTGTTTAATTACTGAGCTCCTCAGACGAAGATTGGCTCATAGTGTTCATGATCTATAGCATATCTTGGGGACCTTCTACTTACCTTAGAATTATCCGTAGCTACTCAAATAGATGGAAAAATACTCTTTTGCAGGAGCATGTGTGGAGTTCGATTTTCGTGTGTCTTAATTTTTGGGGAGAGTCCGCGTATCCAACGACGAACAGCATGAGTGTTGGTTTATGTTAGCTCTATTCATTTCAACCCCCTCAGGGGCCATAGGATAGGGCATAGGCAATAGGGTTAGGTTAGTTAAGTTTGTCTATCTTATCCTATGGGGACTAGCAGACCCAGGAGGACATTGTTAGGTAACCTCAGCTTTGGCTAGGCCTTCGGGACTTCTATATTTTGTGCCCACTTTGCGTCTTTCCATTTTCAGGTATTCTTTACTAATGATTCTTTATTTATCTTTTCTTCCTCTTCTTTCTTCACTTGCTGCTTTTATACGCAGGGGATTTTGACTTGGAAACGCATCTTGTGCGTTGATTGCCTGTTCTTCTAAGTCCATACTAAATGGTCCCTTCTCTCTCAGTGCGAGATAGTCTAGGTCACTGAAGCGCTACTATCCTTACTACTATTACTTTTCATTTCACGTTTTCGTTTCACTGAGATACAGAAGCCTTTTCGGATTGGCCAATCGAGACTTTAAGTTTTTTACTCGTAATAAATGGGTAAATTTATACTTAAAGAGAAATTTTTTACCGAGTAGCAACATGGTGATTGCCTATCTTGATCGTGAGTACTTGTTAACTCATACACGAGGTAAGAGTTACCGATTGTGATAAAGCACATTACGGATACATAGGTTACAACTAAGTTCAGAATGTGATTGATAAATTGTTGCCGTGTGATTATTGTAAACTACTATATTCCTATTGTAGAATGCAAAATTTGGAGTTACATTCACTTGAACTATTATTACCACTATCGAACGGAGCCAGTATTCTTTTCACGCAAACCGTGATTATACATTCCAAATTTATTGAAATGTTGGTTTTGAGCTGCCGAAAAATTTTCGAGGCTTTGTCTATTCCATCGATGAGGTAGTAGTACGTTTCATGCACCATAGCTTTTGAGAAATGTCTAGAGTTGCTTGCTTCATAGTACATGCGACCTGTCATCGAAGAACACCGCTTGATAACGGATATGGGATACAGCGGACAAATCTGTTGGTCTGAGTACATCTTCTAATAACCAGAATGTTCTTATACGAAAGTACAGAAGAATCACACGCGGAGTATTCACGTCAAAGGATAATTTCTCCCTCCTATTGGTCCGTTAATGAGACATTCAACTCTACAATGGTGCGTGAAAGCCCCTCATTAAATGAGACTAGCGCTGAATACGTTGGGCATACTCGTCCAGCGAAGTTTTAGTGAGGCCAAAGTATCGTTCTTATGTGGAAGTAGATGCCATGATCGTCGCTTTAAGAGGGCGTTTCCGCTGTTTCCGTAAATTTTACGAACTCGTAAATGAACAGCAATGAAAGATATTAGTTTCAGCCATAAAGTCCATGGAACCTTTTTGATTTAGTATCAATACTTTTCCTCAAAATCTGAGTGATAATAGAGGAATGAATGAATTCACCTTCAGCTCTAACGTTGTCACGTCGCAGAAGTGTCTTGGATTTTCCGGAGTTTATAGAACAGTAAATATTGAGCGTAACTATCGGAATTGCATATTTGTTATAACATTTTAGTCGTTCAAAATATATTTAGTTCTAAATTATCATGAAGTTATTTGGTGTAAGGTAAGGCCTTGGTCTTTTGAAGTTTATGCTAACTTTTTGAAGTCAAGTTAAGCGTGTATGGTGTCTGCACTAGAACATTTCTACACCAGATACTCTTATGTTTCATTGAAAACTTTGCTCGTTTTAATACGTTTGGTTCTAGTTTGTCATATTTCTTCGATGTTTGATCACTTAATGCTTCATTGGACTTTCGCTACGTCGTAGGATGCATCGTAACATCCGTAAACCTTCTTTCATTGCACTCATAAACGACGCAGTGGGAATGCGATTATCTGGAGGGTGAGCCTTATGTTGCAGTACATCATATGCGTGGATGATTCAGACTTCGCTACTCTGACTTAGGCAATTGTGCAGAGTAAGTGAACTACGGTTTGTGGCCTAACTCTAGACACCATCGCGAAGCTTCTGTTTTGGCACTGAGACTATTTTCGCCCGGACGCTACCGTCCGAAGTCGTTTGCTCATGATTCTGTTCCCATTTTACCGCCGAGTGGCTGCGAATGTCTCGCTTAACCAGCTCTTGGCTCTGGGTGACTCGCGTAACTAGCGCATTGAAGGTAATAGCTCTGGTTGACTGTCGCGTAACTAGCACATTCGAGGTAATAGCTCTGGTTTACTGTCTCGTAACTAGCGCTTTTAACGGTAATAGCTCTGGTTGACTGTCACGTAACTAACACATCAGAGTTAATAGCTCTGGGTGACTTATTGAGCAAAGCAAATGAACTCATCGACCTCAGAGGTGGGTTGACCTCGAAGCGATTGGCCGGTGCAGCAGACAAACTTCCGTGATCTCTCGAAGCGTTACTTAAACCTGGATACTGAAATACGTAGATTTATTGAGCTTTGATTTTCTCCTCTATCATTTATGATATTAAGTAAACGCTCTTACGTTACGCAAAGCATAATAAATTTATGATGCCGTGAATTTATGGAAATTATCAATGGATTTAACTTTTGCTGCGGTAATCACTCATTCGCTCCATGCTAGCATATCTTCGTTCTCTTATGAGTCGAACGGAAATTAAGAACCACAATTTTCATTCCTGTATTAATGCGTTAGAGCACCTGCTTGTATTTGTCATATTCTATAGAAAATTGAGGTTTGGCTTTCGAAAGAGCTAAAATGTCCCCGATGTAATCGTAACAGAAGCTGTGCGAAACATTAAATTTACGTAAGAGGTTGACTAGTACTAATTGCGCCGCAGACATTTTGAAGTATGGGCTTCTTTTTTCATAATGCTCCTTATTAAGGTAGGCATGCACGCACATCGCACTTTTCGCTAATTTTTCTTGCAATCTATTGGTACATCATGCATCTTGATGGCGCTTTGCTTCATTTCCTTACTCGTCAAAGTGCTCGCTACACTCAAATTCAAAGGGTTTGAATTAAACTTTGTATGATTTTTCGTGATAGTAGCCCTTACTTCGAGCTAGCCATGATTGCTTTATTTTAGCGTCCTTCGACTTGTTGGTAATTTCTTAGCTGCAATACTAATGAACTATTTCTCTTTGAATACGGGCGTATTCATTTACGACGACCCTGTTAATTTAGGTCTTTCATTTTTTTTTTCCAAATTCTTGTCGAAATTAATTCATTCACCAGTTCCGGTATTCATTTTCATTTTGAAATTGTGAACTACAAGGAACGCCATGGTATCAGTAAATAAAAAGTTATCCTTTAAAGATTAATTTTGAGTGTCTTTTTTTCACATAACGGGATTGGGACATCGATTTTTAAAAATATTATTCAAAAATTTCATGGGGACGTACATACTTGTGGGCATAAGGTATCGAAATCCGGCTGTGAATATTCTCGTAGGCTTCAGGAAATATCAAGGATGAATGTATGTATATATAAAGAAAATTCTTTGAAGAACAGTTTTAGGTTACTTGTAGCCAGTAATTTTTTGTTTGTTGGTAATATGAACACTGTTATGCCATATCGCTGAAATATTTTATTTTTTCATTTTACTAGCTTGTCAAAATGATATATCGCAACACGGTACTGCTAAAAAACATGTCTTCTAATTTTACCTTGCTGAATACTGCCAGTTTCAAGAATTGCCGTCTCCAAAAACAATTACAGTCACTTCATGTAACTTGGTTTTAGATGGCCAAACGCATGCTACTCCATTAAGTTGTTCGTTATTCATGTTTTCAAACAATTTTCCGCTCATGTCCCCTCAGGGACCATGGGCCATGTCAGAGGTAATAGGGTTAAGGTTAGTCTCGTCAGGGAGACATTATTTTATTTCAGCTGAAGATCGGCCTTCGGGCCCACTTTCCTTCTCTCTAGTTTCATGCCATCTTTGCTGATTATTCTTTATCTTTTCTTCCCCTTCTTTCTTAACTCATTTTTATGCGCAGAGAATCTGGTGTGGAAATACACCAGTGGATAGATTTCACATTCCCTGTAGTCCACGCACAATGGTCTCTTTTCTCTCTCTTAACATTTGGTCTTCGAAGTGGATTATATATGGTGCACGCGATCATCTAACGGTCCAGTGGTTCCCAAAGTGGGCGGTACCGCCCCCCTGGGGGCGGTGGAAAGATCTGGGGGGTGGGCGGTGAGAAAAAAATTGCAGCACACCAAATATCCAGAAAGAGGTGTTTGTTTCCATATGTGTCTGTGGGGGGGCGCTAGGAATTTACTGGGGAGCCAAGGGGGCGCCAGCCTGCAAAAGTTTGGGAACCACTGACTAACCTAACCTAATGTAACCAAAGCTCTATCATGTATGAATACAAATTTTCGTCAAATTTGTGTTTATCAATTGAATAAGCTAGTCAAATAATGATTAGAAAGAAATTTAATAGGATATCCAAATATGTGAAAACAGAATCCTTAATTTTTACATTCACAATGGTAACAATCTTCGACATGAAATTTTTCCTGTATGGAAAATCACAGTCAAAGTATTAAGATTGTTTTTTATGTGACTAGGCTGGACCCTTAAACTTCTTGATTAAAAATAATAATTTCAACTCATATGTTTTTCAAACACGTTCCAGTGCGTGTATTTCGAGCCCACCTTGGCGTCTTTCAATGCCCTGCTGATGGTTCCCTTAACTATTGTTCTACAATAAGTACTGGAGAGCACAGGTGTTTAAACGAACATGCCTCCATCAAATCAAATGAAGGGGTGAGAGGAGATAGTTTGTGCAAGTGCTTTGGGAAGTTGTGTACTTATCCCACGAGCTATTTAGATTGAGCCATATACAGCGTGTCACTAACAACTGTTACCACAATTCAGTTGTTCGTCATGCGTTTATTTAGTATCGTTATGTTCGTGGTATACAAAACAAACGTATTTGTGTACTATTTAGTTTTATGATGTTTAGTTGCACCGTGTTTAGTAAATACTTCGCGATCAATCATAGTGTATTAACACCTCTTCTGCTACACATTTGCAATCATCCACCCCATGAGCCGATAGTCTGTGTTAAGCGATATTTTTGAGCTACTCTGGTCTTTATTACTTGAACAGCAATGTCATCTTCTGCATTAACGCAATTATTGAAGGTTCTGCAAGAGAGGTTAGAGTTAGTATGGGTATTTTCATACTACCAGTAGGGTGGGGGAACGCTGTAGAGGATTATTGTAAATCTCATGCCTCTCTGCGCGTGGCGCTCGTAGAATTGTAGATCATTGGTTATGTTAAAGATTAAGTTTCATTATTGTTGAAAAAATCGTGATGAAATCACGTCAGTACCATGTCCAATCGAACTATACAAATAATATTGATCCTTTATCAGTACCGTGATGTAACACGAATATTTTTTTATGAATAGCCTTGCAACATGAGACGATAAAATTGCTGAATGAGTAAAGGTGAAATTGTTTAAATTAATAAAATTTGTTGTTTAAACCAGGCTGACTGTTTATCAACTTCAAGTGGCCCCAAATCACCCAAGAAAAAATTCCTTGAAAAACGTGTGCAAACTGAGCTCTTGATTTAAAAAATATAGAATGAGTTCCTCTGCAAGAGTTTTTGAACTCCGTGTCAACATCCCGTTTATAGAGAAACCTACACATTGCTTGTCACCAAATGGTGTCGAAGTAAAAGCGATGTTGGCAGATACTTCTTTGACCGATAAAAATACCCCCAAAAATTGAGGTTGACTCGACCTCAACGTGTGGTCTCTCCTGAGACCATATTTGAATTATAATTAACATTATGCTGAAACGTATAATTAACATGATGTAATTTTACTGTTAGGATAAAAACCCATAGGGGGGTATCTGTATACAAGTGTTAATTTACTGATAAGATAATATTCAGATCTGCATTAATATAATGCCTTACGGAGGAGCATATTTGTCTCCAATGTACTCTCAAAAGCTTAGTTTTCAAAGTGCTATCATTTTATTGAATATTTGCGAAAGATTCAGGACAGGATTGATTTCTCCATTTCTTAAAGAGGGCGAGGGATCTCCTTCAGTGCCTTTCCCTTCTGTGTGATCGTTAGGATTGTTAGCCGTTAGGTAGCGCTCAATGAAACCAGATATGTCTTCTTCATCTTGGTAAAGCTACGTACTACCAGGCTCGAGTCTGCCAGCGTTTTCTAAATAGACTCTAATGTTCGTAATGTAATTTGATTCAGATGCATTATCATGGTCTTCTTAAAAATTATGCAGTAAAAAACTTGAGCATAAAGTAGAATGGTAGCTTCCCCCCCCCCAATTCCCCAATTTTGTTCGCTCTGTTTGATGGTTCTGATTTACTTTGGGTGAAATAAGAACCACAAATTTCTTAGAAACATGTGCATTAGCTGTAGCTGTTAAAATATTAGTAATCTGTGCTTCAGTGTTAGGCGGGAAGAGTTGGAAACCTTCGTTTACTCATTGCCGAACAATTGACATTATTCCCTAATATTACCAGTGACATTTCGTTGCTAGTCCGATTCATTTTTACTCTGTCCTGCATCGCCAAGAGAATTCCATTGTTGTGCCTCTCCATAGTAACGCAATTTGAAAGCATAGGTTTCCTCAAACAGGGTTCTAGTTCTATAGAGTAATCTTTTGGGATTTTGTGTTTTCCACTGAAAATCTAAGTCTTTGTGGTGTCTTCTAGCATCTTCGTTTTGAGTAGAAGACGAACGTATCTTGTGAATGCCTCTCCTTGAATTTTTATTCTGGTTTCTGCCTTCTTTTGGCACTATTTCATTTGTTTTGAAACATGTTAGTAGCTTCTTTTCACTGTCCTGTATTTGACTTGGCCCAGTTCTATATTTTGTAAGTCCATGGTACTTCTATGTGTAAACTCTGGAACAGGATAACTCGTCTCTTCTTGCTTTTGTATGGAACCTGTGTGAACAATCTCAAGTTCAACTTGTTTATCAATGAGGTGTACGTAAATTTTGTAGTACACAAATAACACTGGTATCCTTACGAGCACTCCCAGTCTGAACTATATTTAATGTTACCTGCCTTTGACGAAGATATTTCGGGGAGTTGATGAACAATGGCCCAATTTTGTCCATAGTCTACTCCAGAGCCTTTGACATTGTGAAGTTCGCCTTAGTTTATTGCGAGTTGATATGTTTCGAATGGTAGATCAGCTGTCTTCACGCTCACATTGCCTGCTGAAGCAACTCGAGTCGCTGCTCCCAAGAGTATGTGGACGACAGCTAACATTCGTCACCTTGATCTACTTTGTCACCTGGCGAGACGGGCAGAGCTGAGCCGTGGTGGACTATGTTTAACTTCGTCGTGGTGCCCTCGTGCATTCGGCTTGCGTTTTCACTTTGCGTACTGATGATATCTGACGAGATTTCGTAACGTACGTACATTTCTAACGCAGGCTTATTACATGCATAGTGGCGTTAAATTCGTTGTGATCGTGAATTTGAAAAAAATGTTTGCCAGGTTTTTGGAATAAAATGAGTTTATTCAGGGATAGATTTTCAAATAAATCAGTGAGTTGGAAGTCGTCAGTCTACACATAAGTCACTTTCAATTTCTGAGGAAAGTAAGATAGAGTGAGACGATATTATTGAGATGGAAAGTATACTTTATTAGATTCGAGTAAGGCGCTGATAGGTTCATTAAAGATAGCCGATATTGCACGCATATTTGCATTGTTTAATTGAGAGCAACCAGGTGGGAACTTGAACCTAATAAAATTGTGGGATTGAAGGTTTGGCTGCGAGTTGAATTAATCCTAATTAGATGAGACTCAAGGTTTTTTCACCGCCGAAAGAAAGTTTATACAAACGAGTTAAATAAATTAGAATAAAACTAGAACACTCTTTCCGAGGTCGTGTAATTTTTATTTCAAAATTTCTCCCATGTTCTGTGTAACGAATAAAATATTTTTTAAAGTAGAGTTCTATGTATGTGTGAACAAGTTTCGAGCTCACCAGATAGCAACTCTCGCAGTAACAAAATTACTTTTTTAAATTGTGTATGAAGATTCTTTTTTATTTATATTGAAATACGCTGGAGAAAATGTTTAAACTTAGCAGGACCACTGTCAAGAATAATGTACGTTAGAAATAAAAAAGTTTAGCTTCAAATTCTCATTTTTTCGTTCAGAATTGGGGTAGATATGCACACAAGTGTATAAAATGTAGATGACTGTGTGCTCAATATTTTTTCTTTATTATAATGAATTGGTCTTCATAGAGTCTGATTGTGGATTATGATGTTACTCGTTTTAGGTCTAGCTAAGGCATCCCTCTAGCGTAGTTAACATGTTCTGGTCGTGCTCGTTTCAACCTCCTGACGGCTGTAGGCGATAGTTTTGTGGGCCCCTGCTAGATCGGCGTCATTGTTAGTTTGTTTGGTTCGTTCGGGCTCTTTTCCCCATCTCTGTTTCAGATAAATGTTAGCGATTTGCCCACCTCTCCTAGTTCCTTTTTCATATTTCCACCCTGCTACGGGTTTTTGAGGTGGCGTTCCCCAGTTAACATTTTGTACCGACGTATGACAAGCAGAAGTGGTAGAAGAACTTCGAAGTGAGCGTGTAAACTCACAGCAGGAGAAGCAACAGCATTTTTAACATCCATCGTAATTGTCAATAATTCTGTTTTGCCACAAAGTCGCTTCCTGCTTGTCTTTAACCTATCTCACTGCTGAAACGCGTAAAACTCTAGTGCTGTGTTGGTTGTTCCAGTGTTGTGCTGTGTTGGTTGTGCCAGTGCTGTGCTGTGTTGGTTGTGCCAGTGCTGTGCTGTGTTGGTTGTGCCAGTGCTGTGCTGTGTTGGTTGTGTCAGTGCTGTGCTGTGTTGGTTGTGTCAGTGCTGTGCTGTGTTGGTTGTGTCAGTGCTGTGCTGTGTTGGTTGTGTCAGTGTTGTGCTGTGTTCGTTGTGCCAGTGCTGTGCTGTGTAATACGAGTTTTCTCTAATTCAGGAGCCGCAGTTATCATCAATGCTAATCCACAGCCGCCATGCAAAATACGGACTGGTTTATACAAAACTTACAGCAGTGTCGACGAAGAGTCAAATTCTACTCTCTAAGTTCATTTTATTGAGCAAACAGTAGGTGCACTAGGGGATTCCTTCAAGTATTTACAAGTGGTGATTAAAGCCTAAAAATGACTAGTAGTAAAAATAGCTGATTGTAAAACTAATTGTTATGCCCTGTATTACGAGTACAACCGTGTAAATTTGGTTGCTTCTGTCGATATGAAAACGTGTTCAATGAAACATTTTTAAAGAATGTGTACACTTTCTCTTTTTGGAATCAAGCTTTTCAATATTGATTTTTTTGCGGTCATTGATATTTACAGAAACTTAATACCTCTTTACTTTGAGAAGAAAATAACGAACAGTTTCTGCCAAATTTTTTTTTTGTCAATGAACATTGCTCAATCTTTGACACGCGCTTATATTTATGTGATATCTGTGAAGGTTAGAGCGTTGATTTACTTCCTGTTAGTCGCGCTTGGTACTTACAACTTCCCGAGACTGGGTCACACCTGCTAACTAACCTAAAATTCAATTCACTGAATGACATCAATGAAGTTTTATTTAGTGAACTCTTTTTTCTGGGGGCGTTCTGCTCGGTCTTGCAGTTTCGTGACAGTGTTTCGGGAGTCATTTCCGAAAATTGAATCAAATTTCGGTATGCTTCCACATTTTGTGCGAAGAATTTTACCTTTTGTATTCGGATTAGAAAAAAACAGCCGAAAATAAATGAACACTTACCGAGTATGTAATAAGAAAGAAACAAAGAGTGCCCCTCGCGGAGTCAGAGGATAGGTTTTAGGCTATATGGTTTGGCTAGTTAGGTTAGTTCATTCTGTGCTATGGAGACTGGTTTCCTCAGGTAGGCATTGTTAGGTTACCTCAGCTAGGCTGAAGCTGGCTAGGCGAATACTGAGTTACCTCCGCATTTGCTAACTAGGCCGTCAGGACTTCTGTCTTTCGTGCCACTTTCATTTTCATGCCTTCTTCGCTGACTGTTCTTCATCTTTTATTCTTCTTCTTTATTAACTTGCTGTTTCTAAGCTCAAGGAATCTTATGGGGGAACACACCTGTGCTTAGATTAAATCCTTTCTGTCTACAGGCCATATTAAATGGTCTCTTCTTTTCGTCATCTTGAGATCGCCTTTCATGTAACTAGGGAGCACAAGAGTGTAAGTCTCCATTGTTTTAAAGATGTTCCACAGATAGGAAATAGATGTTCCACGAGCTAACATCAGCGCTGTCACCCTCTCCAGGTTTGAGGTTACAAGCTGCACACGTTGTCGGGGTGTTGACGCTTTGTCTGTTCAACTCGGATTATCTCAGAACTTATGGTGGGTTTATTGCTCTGAAGAAACGATAAATTTCATAAATTTGTCGTTTTGTGGGGCTATGCCGGAATAGTATTAAGATCCTTAAATTTGGGATGGCTTCTTGGTTGTTTGAAATATTCTCCATTTCTAAGTGAACAAGAGCTTTTAGGTTTCTTAGAAGACTAATAGGTACTGATGTGCCACTAGGGATGGTCCTAATAAGATTATGTACGTTAAACCGATGATACGTAAAGTCTTTTAGTGAAAATGTGTTGAAAGTTGTAGTCAACCTGAACTCAATTCTCCCCTCAGGCATTTTTACGAAGAGCAAAAAAACTAATTTTTCGTTACATGCTGAGTAATTACTACCACACCCGATGGTAACCCAACGCAAGAGAGAACGCAAACGTGGCTTTTTCATTGTGCCACCATTGCCAGGCAATGGAGGTCATTCTCGCCCATGATTTAGTTCTTGTGGATCACGATGTTACGAACTGTGTAGGAGACAAACGCTTCCAATGGCATGCGTAGTGTATAGGCAGGGCCTCGATTGCACTAGTTAGAAGATCGTGTGCAGGTCCCCATTGTCTAACTGGAGACAGAACTGCGCGGCACAGAAATGCTTAAAAAAATACATCCAAGTCTTTTGTCTTATCATGATGCTGTACACACCGTCCTTCTTCGAAATCCGTCCGCTTATCTTCAGAATTCCTTCTTCTCCCAGATGCAATCTCTCTTCCCTACTCCCCAATCCCTTGAGCTCCCCCACCTCTCCCGCCCCCCTGCCCCGCGCATCCCTCGAGACCAGCAGCAGCACCACACACGCGACCGCGGGTGGTGTGGGCCGTGGGGGTCATTGCACCCTCGGTGTGGCTGGCCTCATTTGACAAGTGTGTACTGCCTCACGCACGGGTCACATCGAGTACCCGGACCCCAGCTCCTCACTCTCACTTGCTACTAACCTACACTTGTTTCAACTCGAGCACCTGCTCTCTAGCTCTCCTTTGCCTGTCAACTTTGCTGTGATGTTCTCGTCCTCAATGTTGCATTCTGGGAGTTTATTTTTTTGTTTTTTGCTGGTGCTCTGCAATTGAAGTCATCGAATTCTTTTGTTTGATTTCATATGCTTATCCGGCCTGGACATTTGCTGCTGTTTGTTTTCACCGAAGGACATGCTCGACAATGAAATGATGAAAAAATATTTACGTACAATTGTCATATACATGTTTTCCATTTCTTTCACGAATATATTTGCCAGGAATTGACCCGCGAGTACTTACATTTTTCTTTCATGAGCCCACTATTTATTAGCTGACGTTTTTCAAATGTAATTTTCAATGATATTGTATTTCTTCAACGTGCTACGTTGCTTGAGTGTATTGTATGTGGGACTTTTAATTGCTTCCGACTGAAGTTCTTATGAAAAAAATATATTTGTCGAAGTAATCAATTTCACTTTACTCGCAGCGTTCTTTCTTTTTCAATACAGTAGCTTGTAAACCTCCAAATGTCTGCTTGATTATATCTCTTTTACGTCCTTGAAACTTATACGCTTGAAATTCTACCCGTCCATTGTCTCTTCGCTGTTGTTTTTAATTCTCTTCAGCCTAAATGCTGCTTCACTTTCACTCTCGGATCACGCACTTTTATCTTCTGATTTGTGGGCAGTTTAGCTTCGGTTGCTACTCTCTGTCTACACTTCAGTTCCTTTTGTTTTTGACACCTCTTCTACCCTTCGTTCTCCAACTGTAAACATTGTTCTTTACTTCAATTCTATACTTTCGGCAGTTTGTTGAATGAAAGTGATTTTTTGTCTTACCTGGGGGCTTTGTTTTCCTGTGTGAGGTAGGCAGGATTCCTGTGGTGCTCTGAGAGGCTTTACTAGGGTGTGTAGAGGGTCTTGGCGTTCTCCTATTGCGTCTCTAAAGCCGCATACAGTCGAGTCAACAACACTTATTCCAGGAGCTGCCATGGGTGAACTTATTTGTTCTTATCTTATTTTCATGTCAGTGTCCCTATCGTGGGAAAGGCCGCATTATCGCGTCTCATGCCTCTCGTACGAGTGGCCCCGTTTTTGATGTTTTCCTGATATCGCTTCCTTTTTTCCCTCTTTCTGAGATGCTTTTTACCTTTGATTTTAACGCTACTGAACTGTTCTCATTGGAAAAAGAGTGGTACTCCATCGATTTTTCACTTAGATATGTGTTTAATTATACTGTGATGGTCATCTCAATTGAGAGGTAACGATGGTGATACCTTGAACGAGATGATAATAATAAAGTGACTGGAAATCATGTAATGAAGGAAGTTTGTTCCTATGGACCTGAATTGAAACTGTTTCTAGTTCAGCCCTAAGAGGACCAACGTATCTGATCAGTAGACGAAATATTACGTTCACAGTCATTCCTATTTTATGCACTTGTGTGGATATTCACTCTAGTTTTGAATGAAACGAGACTAAAATTGATTAATATATTTTATAGTTCTTCAGAAAAAGCAGTTGTCCTTATAAGGTTAATTGTTTATGGGGATCCTCGCTGCAAAACCGTAACAACGCAGGGATTTCTTGTGTTGATAATTTTGCTATCTGCACTCTGATTATTCGCTTCATAAATTTTACCTTCAACACGATCTCTCTCCCCCTACGTTCTACTATCACTTTCAGTTGCCTGCCTCTATCCTGTACACCGCCCTCCCATGACTCTCACTCCTGTCCCAACCCGCCATAACTTCTGCTGCTCTTTTTGCACTCTTCTCTCAATAGATGGCCATCTCTCCCCTGCCGTACCCAGCTCACGTCTACTGCAAGCTGCTCCATTCTTAGCGCTAGTGCCCTCTACATCCTTTTGCACACTTCCTTCGCTCCATTTTCTGTATAATGGTTCCCTCTACCCATGTAGGTGCTGATATACATTTCCCTTTACGCTACCTTACTCTTAGGCCTTTTACATTTACCGTAGTATGCCTTCACTTATACTTCTGCGTACAGCTCATAGTTGTTATACTTTAGTTACCCTCTTTATGCAGCTGGACACCTGTTGCGCTTTATGCATTCAACCTACAAGTCTTCTTCGTTCTCTTGACTCTCATCTACTGTATTTTATACTTCATTCTTTACATTGTATCTGCCGTGTTCTTTGCATCATCCACCCAGTCCATTCTTTCTACCCTGGAATCGAGCACTTCTTTACTGACTTATTAGCTGTTTTTCCTTTCCATGTGCGTGTATGGTCCTTTTCTTCTATGTTACCTTCTGTACGCTAATCTCTATTATTCTCTTGGAACTCATTTCTGCCTTCTCCTTTTTGTCCTTGCTGACGAGTGTACTGCCGCTCGTCTGCCTTCGTTTTCCCTTCCGTTACCGCTCTCTGTTCGACTCGTATATTACTACGCTGTCTGCTTCTTCGTCTACTGCACAACGATCGCTCTCACTACTCAATGTGGTCTCGCTGTCTACCCTCACCCTCACTGTAAACACTGACGTATCTGCTCTCTGTCTACTCCCACATCATCGCTGACTACTCGTGCATCAGTACTTTATTTTCACATGTTCTCTGACGTATGCGTTCGCTGTCTTCTTTTACAACAGCCTCTTCACGTTGGCAGCGTTCTTGAAGTAAGCGAGATGAAGTCCAATTCTTTAAATTCTGTCATGACGACTTGAGAGTTATGATGCGGTCGATGGCAATACCATACATGCAAAAATTAATGTACACTCTTAAAACAATGGCGGGAAAAAGATGAGTAACTGACGACTCCCGCATCACCGATGCAGCCAATGGTTGGCTCATCCATCGTTCAGTTCCGTTCAGCATTCCGTGGTAATTTCCAGAATGAAAAAGAGCTCGATGCGATGCCTTACAGAGACGGCAGCTGTTGGCTAGTCGTGTGAATTTTTTTACAATCATCTGCGCAGACTGGTGAGGGAGGAACACCTGCAGCCCAGGTGTTTCGTACTTCCGACGCCGTAGTATCTCGTCTTTTAAAGCAGGGACGATGTTGTAGCCCGCAACCATATTTGTCTATGTTTTAGGGTAAGAAGTTAAAACGTCTCGTCCGAACTAGACTAAGTAACCGAAGGGGTGACGTGTTTAAGTACCTGTACATCATAGCGACAGATGCAAGTAAAAATCACCCTCATTAGAACACCACTTTCTCGGTAAAAGAACATGTGTGTCTGTCCGTAGTCAATTTCAGTGAATGTGTACTGTGTCTCACTTCATTGTTGCGAGTATAAAATTTTACGTAGCCCTAGGATGCTCCCGAACAATTACGCACACATCCACTTGCTCATAGTGTAGATATGTAGACCTGCAGTGACCTAATTTTCATGATAGATTGCATACAAAGTTTCGCAGCCTACGTATCGCGAGTGTTTATAATATTCCGAAGAATTCACATCTATCTTCTCGTGAAGTTCTTGTGGCGCGAAGACTAGACAGCCGGTCTTTCATTGGGCTCAAGAAGAGGAGGCATTAGCGCTGCCGCAGAGTGCGCATGAAAGACTGGTCACAGGAGGATCAGGCGCGCTGTTGACGTACAGTTTCTATAGCAGACGTGTGGATGATATCAGCAAGATCAAACACAGCGGTCTGAAGTTTGTGTACATGAATGATAGATGAATTATATTAGAAGGATTAAACATACAGCTGGTGTGAAGTGTGCGCAGCAGACGTATGGCAAATATCAGCAGGATCAAGCACATAGCTGGTATGAAGTTGTATAGATGATGTCAAAGGGATCCAACACATAGTTGGTGTTGTAAAATTTGCGTAGCAGACGTACAGGTGATATCAGCAGGATGAAACCCACAGCTGAAGTGTGATATTTGCGTAGCAAAGGTATGTGTGATACTCCTGTCATGCGTTTGATACCAGGCACACAGATGGTGCGAAGTTAGCGTAGAAGACGTGAGTATGGTATCGGTAGTGTCAAACACACAGCTGCGAGAAGTTTGCGTAGCAGATGTGTGAGTGATATACACGGGATCAGGCTCAGCTAGGTGGCTCTTTGCGTAGCAGATGTATGAGTGATATGCACGGGATCACACTCAGCTAGAGGGCTGTTTCAGTAACCGATATTTCAACGGTATTCTCAACAGTGTCAAAAACCTTTTAAATTCTATTTGGATAACATTTATCCAGGGTTTTTTATCATGAGTAAACGCGAACCTGATAAATAGTTTGGATAAGATAATCTATTCAAGGTATTCTAAACTAAAGTAAATACGCAGCTGATATACATTATGTAGAGCAGATACAGAAAGAAACTCAGTTTGCAGTGTCATTCATGCTGACATAAATAGTTAGTAGTCGTTTCGTCCCCAACTGATGGGAGCCCTGCAGGTGCTCTGTGCAAGTGAGCAGCAGCTGTCCCTCGAACACCTAGGATCCCAGCTTATAATTGGAGCAGGCGGTCATTTCTGAGAGATGCGGCGCTAACACGCTGCTGTTATATGTTACTTCATGCCTCCATGCTGAGCTTCTGGAAGGAGTGCGGCTTCCAGGGCACTGACACTGGATAACCTAAATCTATCTTCGAGGTGAACTAGAGCGGCGCTGTCATTTCCTTCATAAAATGTAGCCAAATCTTTTTTCCCCACCTTACTAATTACTTGAGGAATCGAAATGGAAAATTTTATTTCGGTGCAAAGAGCTGCTGAGTAGAAGTAGATACAATATTGTCATTCCAAGAACTTAGCCCTATTAAGAAGAAGTATTCATTCTTTGAATGAATGAAATATTGCGTCAACAGTCATTCACATTTTATTAACTTTTGTGCATTTTCACCCTACTTTCGAACGAAACAGCAAAAATTTAAGACTTAAATAAAGAGAAACGGACTGATAACCTATCAGTCCGTTTCTCTTTGACAATGGTTCTTACAGGTATCTGTGATAAGTTTATCGTCGTCTGCACTATTCGGTGAAAGTTCATTCATCTTTTTCAGTCGCGCCAGAACACGTAGATCTTCCTGCATGGTCGGCAAATTAATCGTAAAAAATTACTTAAATGCCAATATTGCCAGCTTAGCTCTAGCATGTCGGGAACGATGTCGTTAACAGGGAGGGAGGCACGAGTGTCCGCCGAGACCTTTGAAGCGCTGATGTTCGTTGTAGGAGTCGACGTCCCTGCGAAGCTGTCGGGTGAGCGTGTGAAAGCTGTGCAAAATTAGACTATAAAGAAAGCATAAGAATGGAACGACACATTGATATTGCGCAATTTTCAATACAAACACGGGAAGTCACAAAGACGATTCAGGAGAGGGAGACGATTTTGATTTGGGGGCTAAGGTCAGAAACGATCGCCATTGTGTTTGAAAAATTACAAAAATGTTTAATTGATCATTTGACCAAGTTTAAAAATTTGTGTTTATTAAGGCTACGTTAGCCATCGAAAACAATGTTTGTTCAAATAATGCACATAGTGTATTTTACCAGACGTTTTAGACGGTGCCAAATTCCCCATGTCTACAGCAGAAGTAGGGGGTCAAAGTTGCTTGGAGGACATGTTCCCTGCTAGGGGCAGACAGCTCTCAATTGCGTCAGCGAAAAGATTCATCATTTCTTCTACGATTTCAGGTTCTGCTAATGTGTCGCACTATTCCCTTAATTAATCTAACATATATTTGTCATCATCTACCATATTACCTTTACGCTCACATTGCGACGAGCTGTGTTCTGTAGGGCTCCTCGCAATTTTTCACTTGAAGGATAGTGTTCCTAATTTGACACAGCTCGGCAGTGAAATTAATCGTGCTTGGGGTTCTAACTTCGGTAATGGTTGAAAAAGAACTCTGATTTTTCGTTTCATTAGGAAAGAACT
>VOMN01006716.1:0-16629 GCA_014899125.1 Orchestia grillus | reverse complement strand
AAGACAACCAGAGTTTTAGTATTATACTAGATAGATAGACTAGATAGATTAAAGAGAACGGGGAAGCTACACACAAGCTGTATTCCAATACAGGATCCTTCGAGCAAAGTTACAGCAAGGTAAAAACGAAAAGGTAAGAAAGACAAAGAAGAGACAGCGAAGAAGGTGTGAAGATTGGAAAAAGTAAAGTGGGCACAAACGCAAGAAGTCCCGAAGGCCAATCTACAGCTGAGGTGACCTAACAGCGCTCCCATGGGGTTGCTTGTCCGCATGGCATACGAAAGACAAACCTAGTCAACCTAACCTTATAGCCTGTCTTATGCTCTCTAAGGGAAGGAAAAGCATTAGTCAGATGCCGAAACAAAACTCATTTCCAACGCATTTAAATTATCACGAGCATAATTATAACACTACCTTTGGGAAATATAAAGTTGAACATTCAGTGAACTGCACACCAAACACTATCCTCTGCATATTCATTGGAATCAAAATGTTGGCATCTTTTACTGAACTGATCGAATTTGAGTCCTATGTAGCTTAAATAAATCAATCGTAAATTATGACAACTCAAGATATCAAGGCCCGCAAATGTTAAATATAAAATAATGATTATGAAACATCGAACTTTTTAAAACGTTCACGCAGTACGTAAGTACATATTTTAAGCCGACAGTAGGGTAAATGCATTTCTTTACAAAATAAGGTGTAACATTTTTAATGACGCCACCAATCATAGCAAGAACACGTCGGGCAAGCCAAGACCAAATAAACACAATTTCCCGAAGCGCCTTCAGTCGAGGTGAGGGCGCGTGAATCACTCTCCATGACGAGGCACGTCCAACAATCACCAAGCAGATTGCATCAAGCCATGGTCCAGTCCCTGGAATCGCAGTAGACGCGACTATAGCGGCCAGAATTCGAAGCGGGCTCCGTAATAGGCGCAATAAAGCGAAGTGAAACCCCACTCAGTCCATGGCCCCGGGCTGCCCAGCAGCAGCGTCACGAGCGAGACGAACACGAATCCTTAAGTGCGGCCCGTCATTATGGACGACTGCCTCTTGAAACAACCTCGTATGCGACTAGTATCGGTTAGCTATATCGGAAATTTTTGTCGATGCAAATGTTGTACAGTGCATTGCTGAATCAGCATCTCAACCTCAGAATCAACGCGAACGATTGACCAATGGCTGCGTTTTTTTCATGTAAAAATTTAAATGTCAAACAAATCATACATAATTGAATATTTTTGAAAAATACATTGGTGTTTTATCGATGCCTATGCTTAATAAAATTATTTAGACCATGAGATCAAAATAAAACGTAGAGAATACTTTTGAGAGGAAACTATACGCAAGATCTTAACGTGGAGGAATCCTAACGCATGTCTTAAAAAAGATTTAAGAAGCTTTGAAGAATTGAAAAGAATGTTGAAAATTTCTTTGCACTATTCGCTGTTTGAATCAACATGCACGTCAAAAAAGTACTTAGTAAATGGTTTGGTTAGTCAGTAACTTTTTAGGGTGATAAAGCACTTTTTCCTTTAACATAAAACAAGAAAAAAATACCTGAGGTAAAAATTTTATGTTTATTATATTGCACAATAAGCTCTCATCATCACCTTCACGTGCGTGAGTATCTCTAAAAAAGGGGAGTCCATTAACCGTGCCAACGCACGCCCTGAGCAGGCCACACTCGCGCATTGGGCACGATATTGCTCGTAAGTGTGGCGTTAACGAGCCCGCTTAACGTCCCCGCTTGTTTATGCCCCAATCGTGGACGATGTGCGGCGCTGCCTGTCCACCGATATCTCGTCACGGGGCCATCAATTAAGAGCCGCCACGCACGCGCCGCCTTTGCTGGAGCTCAAGCGTCCCCCACAATTAGGCGCGGGGGCAGCGGCTATCCTTCGTCATCAGCAAGAAATGAGACTATTGGATTCAAGACGTCATGGGAAAAATGAGCGAAGCATAAGATGAGCTTATTTTAAGTTTAGGAAATACGAAAGAAATTAATGATGTACAGACAATGTATGATGAAGGATACTTCAAAAATCCTAGGATGCATCGGAAAAAGTAATGCAATTATGTATGAACTGAACTGTGGTAGCGCAAACGTAAACCTGAAAAAAACAGCAAGACAATAAAAGTAAGATGTTGTGAAAATCTGAACAAAATTTCCTCTACTGATGGGTCGAGCTGACTTAAAAGAAGCTGGCCACGGGAGCACACTGCGAGACGAGCAGCGTAAGCCGCCTGCTGGAATGCTGAGGCTCTAAAGCTGCTCTCGGCAACCTCACCAGTCGTAAATACATTCAGAGCTTTGCAAACAACATCCGACTTTAAGGCCGCACTATTTGAGGGATCATTTGCCGGCAAAAGGAAGAATCTTACGGTTAAAAATCAACCGAGAGAGCAACATTATGAATGTTGGCCACACTGAATCCTGATGATAATTACACGTTGCTTTCTGCTCATGAGCTTGCTTAGCTCATGAGCTTTCTGCTCTCGGAGAATCTCGAGATTCTCCGAGTTTTAACTTCATAAAACAAATGAAACTCAATACTGACGTCAAAACAATCTTAAATAAACTAGATTCTTAACAATAAATTTCCATCAAGATGCAATCATAACAAGGCTTATTTTCCTCAAGTTGAAACTACTGCAACACGCGGACCGTGCAACTGGAGTCCGCTTTAATTATGAGCAAATTCAAGGGAGAAGGAAGACTCACATCGCGAACTTCTGGAGTAGCTTAGAGGCATTAAGCAGACTGTTAGTTCAGATCAACTTTCAACGTGGTCAAACTTACTAAAGTTTCGTAACTTTCGAATGGAGAACAATGACTTCAGAAGGGAATTAAATTATTGGAAATTTCAAATTTAAGACCTATGCAGACTGGGCAAATGAAATTCACCAGATCGCTTAATACTGAGAAACGTAAGAAATACCAAGCCAATTTGGCGAACAATAAAAACCCAGAGGTACACGCTAATGTTAATAAATTGCACTTTATCAATACGCGCAATGTATCATCACTCGCTTCCCAAGTGCGAAATGCATTATCATTCACCGTCAATGCCCGAATAGTGCTCGCATACGGCACTTGCATTTAATGGGACACCATGCAAGAGTCGTCGGTGCAGGACTCTTTTCTCTGTGCAGGTAGTCTTTCTCCTTGAACACTCGAGCCGAGCCCAGCTTTGCGTCGCTGCTCGTGAATATTTAACAAAGACCCATAGCAATGTTTGCTCACCGTATCCTTAAAAGCAAACAAAATGCAGTTCATTTTCCACTGAACGGCGCGTCTACACGCTACAAATAATGCATACTCTACCTTAATTGAAGTATAGTTTCAATACGCATTAAAATTAGAGGTCATTCGAAAATATTTCAGTCGTTACACTTTAGAATTTTTACTTTTCTAATATGCATTCACAAAACCGGAAGGAGATGAGAGTTGAAATAGTAAAAGTACTGAAATTATTCGTCATTATACTTTATATTCGTAATACGTTATATAGTATATTATATGTTAAATCAATGATGAATTATATGCTGAACATATAATCAAACTGGATGAACTGAACACTGAAAAACTAAATCGTTTCAGGAAAAGCATTGAGTGGTTCATTTCATGGACATGTATGTACAATTTCTGTTTATTTTTCGAAGGAAAACCAACATTAAAAAATTTGAAAAACTTTGTCCTGCAGTTTGCATCACACGTCAACGTGTTTCGTCAATAATATAGAAATATAATGGTTACGCAAACTGCCTGAGTGAAATTACTACCTCAACTCACAAAGAGCTTCGAAGGACCCGTCAAAAACGGGAGAGGGCCTCCAAAACAGGTCATTATCTCAATTACTCAATTAGGCACCTCAACTTCATGTGAACGCCACTAACAGGCCCGACCTGCCCGACGCAGGCGCCCATTCATGAACACCGTCAGCTATACAGTTACTCAGTGACGCTCATGTTCTCTTATAAGGCTTGGAGATTCAGAAGTGTGCGATGATTTTAGAATACTAAGTCATGAAATTAAATTTACCCATGGAGGAAACTGGTCACATTGTAATTTTTGATATGCGTATGAAACACATGCCAGTGATTAGTACTATCCCATAAAATTAATATTTTTTATGGATGCAATCGGTGAAGTGGTGCGATGCAGAGCCCCTTGTACAATAGGTAGACATTGTGCTAGTGGAAGCTATAGAATGAATAACCTAAAATTTTAATACCTTGTTAACTACGCCTAATCGTAAGCACTGCACAGCCCAGCCTCCTGGTCTGCAGGCTAATGTGAGACACACTGTAGCAGCCTGTGAGAACAGCTCTACAGTCTACGGATATGCAGCGCCATAGTTAGTTATGTGTTCGTCGCTCTTAGTGAATGACGTGCCAACACAGAAAGAATCCAGTTTGCCCTTTTCGTCTACTAGGTTTACCGCTACAGCTGGGCCATGCCCTTTAACAGAGTTAATCATTGAATATTTTTGTGGGAATTCGTAATGATCAGTCCCAACTTACTCATTTAGAGAATTATAGACTTAAAAGGTGAAGTGAAACAGTCAGAATTCCTCGGCGAAGAAATTGACGTTACCTTCTCCGCCGGCATTCCTCTTCTGAAGAGTAATGCCGGCGGAATTCGCAATGCACGAAAATGGTAGCCACAATTGTAAATCAATAAGAAGAGCACTAGCAATTCACAGGAAGAAGAGCAGGCACAATTCGCAGCCCAAGCAGAGCAATGTTTGGCTGCAATTCGATGCTTGCAGCCCGCGAATCAAGAGGCTGCACGACGGTAGCGACCCCAGCGTGCCTCGTCAGCGCCCCACGGACGGCCGACCAACATCGATTGTAGAGGCAGACGCGCGAGATCAGCGGTGAGCGGAAGGCATTACTGAGAGCTCAGCAAACATCGGCCAGGTCTGATAAACACGCATCACAAGATATCGACCGACTTCCATAAAAATCTACTGCCCATCTTTGAAAGGCTGGGAATGAAAGGCGACTCGCTCAAAAATGCAGGAATAACTGAAAATCCGCTTCAATGAGTTTACTTGCTGATCGGTAAAAGATACCAGAACTTTGGGATCCTTCATATTAGGGACTTTCTGATTTATGTGTAATAACGCTGGAAACTTTATGAATTCTACCAGTTATTCACAGATACCGAAGTCTATCAATTTCTAATTGATGAACATTTACACTAAAATGAAATATGTCTTGTGAGTCACAAGTAGAAAATTATTCGGAGTTAAATCAGACAACGGTCTCTGTAACAGGTACAAAATATAGGGATTGATGAAACCACTACGTCATAATGAAACCTTAGTGAAGAAATTCCGCAACCAAAAGGCGTGGAAATGAAAACTGAGGGACTTCGTGAAATACGGTTGAGATGGCGCCCAGCAAAATAGGGCGAGCTCACAAAGAAGCCCCACAAAATGTCTTTGAAGGATCTGCCGGGGATGTAGGATGAGCCTGTACAAATTAGAGAAAGGAAGAATGGGAATGGTCTTGCACCGATCATTCAGAAGGTCACTTTACTCGACATCCATGTACTTCTGTTACGTTTCTCAAGGTTTGTGCTTGGAACGATGGAAATCGTAAATAACATTCTTTAAAAAGCACGACCATAACTGAACGTCCGCTCGACACTGACCAAGGTAATGACAGCGCAGAGCTGCAACTCCCGAAGGCAAGAAACTTGGAAATGGGTTTCAGTGTTGGAAAAGAAGGGGGTAATTGTGAAATGAGTTCATTACTTACAATATGAAAAGGTAGATAATGAGTGGAGAAACGAAACTTGGAATCAACATTTGACTGCAGTTCTACCGTCGTGAAAGTCACGTACAAACTGAAACTGTCAATTAATTAAATCATTCATACAAATTTCGGTAATTTCTTGAGATGATGAAAGTCAAAACGTGAACACTTTAAATTCATATACTATATCAACATCAATTTGTTTATTCTTTGTTCACTCGAAATTAAATAATTGAAAACATCTTCTACCAAATCAGTATCGGCTGAGAAAATTGCCATTATTTACGAGGCCACGGGGACCACAGAAAATTGTACCGAACAATTTTAGTATTTATAGCTAGCACGCATTCAGTTAGCACCACATGCCCCTAAAGGAGACAGGACTGACGATACAGGAGCATACAATGCATCGATAGAAATGCGTGACCACACATACGTACACAAGTGCCTGCATACCAGTACCTGCACACCAGTACCTGCACACTAGTACTACAGTAATATCAGTACTCACTTTGCTGAGGAGGGAGAGCTTCTTGCGCCTGTGCGAGTTGTCATGGGGCACCCCTAGTTGGTGGTGACTCTCTGAGCCGGGCCAGGGGCCCTCACCACCCTCACCCCCACCGTCGTCCGAGCCCCCCAACATCGCGGCGTTGGCCGGCCCGTCGCCCCCTAGCGTATCGATGTGAGTGAGGCTTTTGCTACGGCCCTGAAACACAAAAGTTCTCCATTAATCGATACTCGAGAGCTAATATTGCACCTCCAAAAGACCTTCACAGACACCGCCACCTAACCTGTCGTGTGACGAGGGCACCATCTCGGTCGAATGATCACGGTAGCAGCTCGTGCGAGCAAGTCGCATGGCCTTCACGCACAGCCCACTTTGCTGTTTTTATGTCATAAAGCTCAAAGTGGGAAAACTTAGATTCTGCTACGTACAAATACACAAATACAGTTCTATGTTGTGAATCAATTCTGAATGGGTTTGTTTTGTTCTACTTTCCAAAGCGTTAAAAAACAACATTTTTTTTAGATCTAACATGTGTCCACATCAAGAGAGGAGAGCATCATAAACTTTTGAGAACCCTCGTGGACAAAATGCCAAATTGTATGATCACCAACTTGAGAGCCAGGAGCAGAGATAGTACTGGATTCATTATCATCATTATGCCAACTAGTCCAAGGTCTGGATGCTAAAACTTTAATTAATAATAAATAAAATTTGAGAAAACGCAACCATATACGAATATAAGTTAACATTTTCACAAAATTTTGGTTGGCACATGTTTCTTGAGAAAAATCCGAGTATGTCCAGCCTAAAACGACAGACTTCTCACTTCTCTCGCTCACGAAGTCTTGTTGTCCCTACGTCCCTACACGGAAATGTTAGACAGCTCACAGTCACACGTACCCTTGCTTCAGATATGATCCGTTATGACGACTCAAGATACTAGATTCTATACCTTTTTTATTAGATTGTAGACGGTACACTGAGCCACCTATTTGGTTGCCAGGGCAACAAGATCTTGCGATGATTGAAAATAGTAAGACAATGTAAATTAAACATTGATGTGAAAAAATTTATTGATATTGTACTGCTCTAAAACTGATTAATTTAGATCATACGCAGTAGTAGTACACTTACTGACTTCTCTAGGGCATACATGGCCCTGAGAAATGAAGGTCTTCCAATACTCAGTGTAACTCACTTTTTCATCTCAATTTATTTCAGTTGATTAAGCTGAGATTGTGAGTCCAATACTTGCTTATTGTTACAGAAAAGACATATACACGAACTAATCTTTCCGAGAACGGTCCAAGGGGAAGAATCATGCATAGGAACGTAGCACTATTATCATTTTCTTTTTCTATTAATCCTAATTCACCCACAACTGAACAATGACACCCAAAATTCGTTCTAATTGACGCAAAAGGCTGCTCTAAAAACAGATCAAAACGAACTTTGTTCACTGTAATCGAGCTTCGTGAATACGTTTCCATCAAAAACAGTGAGACAAAGAGATTAACCAAAACAGTTGCGTAAGGGTTAGTAGGGTTTGTAAAGTATTTACAAGCCGATAAATGAGGCAATCGGAGGGCAGGATGATGCATCGGATGCGGCAGAAGCTGCTGTAAAGTGCGCAACAAAAGCTCGCTCTCGTACCTCCTCGCCCAAATCAAGAGAGAGCTACGTACAAAACACGCAAAATAAAAACCTCGGAAGCGACTTCCAGTCCGACAGAAAACAGGGTCTTCCACAGCAAGAAAACACGGCCGTCTGCAGCAGACGACTCAGTCTGATCAGAGGAAAGTCGGGCGTGCTGTGCCAAAACAAGGGGATTTTTCACATAATAGAACTACACATGCTGCACCTTTGGAGTCATTTTACGATATCAACTAATTTACAAAATTCAGTTCAAGTATGACTTAAAATCAGACGTCACATTATAAGAACTAACCATTGGGACCTGAGAGAAACCAAAAATAACTGAATAGATAAGATATAGAATATAGAGACTATTACAAGGAATATTATCTTGGTTGTTTTAGCAGTGTTTGGGGATTTACACCTGCTATCGACTTACGCAGCTCGCTGCAACTTCACACAATTTATTGAAGTTGTGTGAGCGTGAATGAGAGCCGAAGATATATCGCGTGACAAGACTCGTCAGATCTCAACTCCCGTAGAGGTAAAATCATTAAATATTTTACCGACTGCAAAGCGGAGAAGAGGGTCACCAATAGATCGAGTAGGGACTCTCTTCAGTTCGATGTGCGATAAAACCACGAACGGGAGACTTGAATATACTCATATTATAAGTAAATACTAAAATGTACTTAGAGGATAACGACCTGCAATTACGATTTGTTTAAAAATCTTACATATTCTTCAGAAACTCAGAACCTGTGTTTAGATCAAGCCTAGAGTATATGGTAACAACAAGGTTTTACTTCGAGAATTATCGGTAAAACTTTTACTGTTTACGGTAATTAAGTGTAAACGTACAATGAATGAGTCCGTCCTACCGCCCGGCCAGGAGCTGCTTCCAAATCCATCGCATTGTAGGGCCATCACTTCCCATGGCTAAGGCTTCAGACTTTTAAGCATATACGCAGCGAGGACACCACACAGTCACGTGTTTATGTCCGTGGGAATAATTCAACAAACTTATAGAATACCGAAGCACTGAGATTTGCCGAAAAGACTAGGCACTATAATAAAGGCACGAGTTGGCAGCAACATTGAACACAGCAACATCCACTAACACAGTTGACGGACAATCTTCTTCAACGTACCCACTAAGGGAAGATTCGTTATAAGTGACAAACTTAACGATGAAACGATATATAAAAAATACAGCTATATTGTATTATTATTATTATTAACATTATTATTATCATCATTATCATTATTTATCATAATTATATGAGACGCTTGACCACGGGGTTTAAAGTGTTGTATGATTTTGACTGTGAGACTCAGTTTCAGTTCAAAGTTCACTCTCAGCTTTGGTTCATTTTAGGTTTGAAAGGAAATATTTTATGCACTTGAATTTATGAGAATAGTTATCAGAAATCCAAAATATCCATCGAGGATCGTGAAGTCCCTAAGACGCGCTGGCTTAAGGACAATTCCCGTCAACTCGTCCTTCTTAGATGAGGTACATTCATAAATCAAGGTTTCAAGTCCAGGTACTGTAATTTCGTTTGGTTGCCTTGACAGGGTTATGCTTAGCAAAAGTAGGACGAGAAAAGCGTTCTGCCAGCTCGCATTGCCATAGAGAAAGTAAATGCTAAAATATCCTGAGAAAAATTGCAACGTTTTAAAAAGCTTTCAAAGTTCGAAATCTCGAGCAATAGATTGAAAAACTTTCATCTTGTTGAATTGAAGGCTGTAGAATTGACAGGTGACACTAGATGCTGAGCTCTAGCAGCAAATCTAGTGTGAGTCATTACATTCAATTTCTCGGGCCATTTGTCGGCGACAGACGGTGCTCCATTATCGAACAATAGAGGCATCTCGAAAAAAGCTGATTTCGATCAGTGAAACGAGAGAGTGACAGAGAATTCTGGGCAAATTATATGAGGACCATAAGTTATCTCATAGGAGGCATCGCATTTTAAAGCCTCAGGAGGAGATAGGCGATTTGTAAGTAAAGTGAACTTCAATTATGCATTTCTAATTCAATTTTCATGGCCTTTGTGAAATAGCATGAACTTAAAAAATTACCAAATCGCATTATTATCACGTTTCAAACCCTCATTTACGAAAATAATGAGAACCATCACAATGACTTTCACTGATGATTAGATTTAAAAATATTTCATGAATATAGCTCTCTATAACGCGACCTAAAGTGCACTGAGTGGGTCTCCGTGGGACACGAAAGTAAAGGAGAACCACAGAATACAAATGAAAATACCCGAATGGATTCTTAATGAATCGATTACTCCTAGGAGTGAAATGGCGGAATGTAGTAAAATGAACAAAACTGCAACCCAGATGGCCCTAAAACTAACCCCTGCGATTGGTGATAAACGGTAATTTGCTTAAGTAACCGCACGACAGCCCGCGCATCACCTCGCCCTACCGTTACAGGAAGGTGGAGAACTCTCACCAGTTGCGCCCCTGGCCCTCTTCTGCAGCGCACCCTCTGAAGGGAATGGCAGTTGCGTGGGGGGACCAACTTAGTAATTACAGTCCATATGGTAATCAAATATTGACTTCTCTTACGAAAGAGTAGAGTACAGAGCAGGAGAGCAAAAAAGTTCCACAAATTCCTGGGAATTGCTGGTTACACTGCGACACCAGAATGAGCTCAAGCGGAAAGCCCAGTCAAACGCCAAGAAAGGAGAGGGTTAGACCAGCAGCTTTATTCTAGTGCAGGAAAATATTGACGTGACGCGACAAATTTCTGCATAGTTGAAAGTGGAAAAGTCAAGGTTCGCTGAACTGTAAAATTAAATCTATTGGAGACCCACACCAGCAGTTCAGCCGAATGCAATCACGTTTGAGGAGTGGCGAGTCTTCTACCGATACAGGACGGGCACATTTAACGCATTATCCTCAGTCTCGAGAACATTTTTCAACAGCCTCACTCTTTGAGGAGGCCAACACAAAACATCTCGACAAGCACGCGCCGAGTTTTATGATTTTTCTCGCCACCCAGTCCGTATTTTAAGTTCCCGTGCTTCTGGACCAGCGTCATAAACAGGATTGCAGTCTTAGGAGCACCAAACAAACGTTAGCGTGGTGGCAAAACTCTCATTGTTGATCATTTTTCGTAGGTAAATCAACAAGAAACCAATGTATCAGAGTACTTCATTGCTCACTGATGAGTTTTTGAGCACAATTTAGTATTAATACACATAGTAAACAAATGTCCAGGCACTGGTACAACGTTGGTCCTGATAAAGACACGATCAATCATATTAGCGATAATCCGTAGGAATAATCACAACTCGGAAAAATTAGAAAACATCCAGCCCTCGCACATTCACTAGTGGCAGTTGTTCAAAGCTGACAGCTTTTACGAACAAGAAGGAAAAATCTGCCCCAAATTGTGAATGCTTGAAAAAAATTACAAGCAAAAAGTATGCTTTAGCTGTTTTACTCGGCAGAATGAGAAAGATAAGAAAGTTCCTGCACCGGGAGAACTCTGAAGTTACCAGATTGATGAAGATAGAATAGCCATGTTATTTGCTTAGTAGCCAGATGAAAATAAAATAAACCTGTGTTAACGATGTGACGGTTACGGAAAAATGGGCCCGCGACATATCTTCATCAATTTGGACAGTTGAGAGTTCCTCTGGTGCTGAAACTTGTCTTCCTTCTTCGGTCCCTAAGCATGAGAAGCACATTTTTTCCAAAGTATTTTTCTTTCTCGTCATCTATTTTTAAATGAAATATTAGTGGGTTCGAGCGTAAAAGACGAGTTTGAACGAGATCAGAGAGAGAAAAAATTGATGCTTAAAAAAACTCTGGCAACGCAAAGATGACCATCAGGTGCCTTTTTGTCCTTTAATGACAAATTTTTAACTTTCGATTTTGTTCACCTTTTCTAAAGAATCTAGCATACAAAACATTTTTTTCGAGAGGATCATGTAAAAGAATTCAAAATGTTACATAGTTGGTTCGAGCAGTAGAAAAAGTGTTAACCACAGCAGCAGCAGTAGGTAGAAGAAAAATTTAAATCTGCACTACAGAGCAACGTCCAAAATTAGGCAAAAAATTAATATGTTTGATAGTTAAAAAAGAATAGGTCAATTTTATAATTTTCAATGAATGTATAAATGATATGCAATTCACGACTTATTAGGTTAATTGAAATAATACGTAGTAAGAAATGAACAATTTATTTATTTTCAAGTACAAAAAAATGGAGGAAAAAATGAAATTAATCTGAAGAAAAAATTAACACGCACAAAATAAACAAAAATTACTTTATTATAGGTGCTTAGACCCTAATTTTGCATGACGGCAGCCCATCTTCGACCGCAGGATGTCACAGACTTGATGTTGGGCCGTCGTAATTTTTTGGCCACGCATCCTGCAATCTTGTTCATAAATTTTTCACATTCGCTAGCTTTCTAGGAATGACATTCTGCCCTAATGATGTCTTCCATGATTTTTCTATAGGATTCTGGTCGGGACCATGGAGGAGCCAGCTCAGAGCCGCAAATCTTTGATGCCTGAGGTAGTCTAGAAAAAGTTTAGACTCATGGCAAGAGGCGTAGCCCTGCATAAAAACAAGATTCTGAAGTGCAGAATTTTGTGCCACTGCTACGACACGTTTTTATAGCAAATTTTATAAATAACGCCATTAACTCTGGAAAAAGAACAAGAGGTGTCTTGGTGTACCCGGCCTCCAAGTCATATTACAGTCATATTTTCCCCACAGAACTCGACCGTTTTTCTTGGCACACTTAGACTTCAAACTTTCACAGATTCGTCTCCCTCCAAGCTGCTGTCCAACGTTACCAAATTCATTAAATTTCGATTCGTCACTGAGAATTACTTTGCACCAATTTCCTTCAAGCCATTGACATACTTGTTCGCGGAAGCTAATCTTGCTCCCTCGGTTTTCTCGTTCATCAGCGGCTTTTTCCGAGGGCTCACGGTTCAAGACCTCTTTCATGCCAACGTCTCGATTCAGTTTGTTGAAAAAGATACATGAAATCGTTCATTTACATAGAAATGTGTCCTGTAGAGTGAAAATGGTTCTTGAGGGCAAGACGATGAGTAGAACGATCCTCTCTCATGGTAGGTTTTGTCGCTCTACCGTGTTTTTTGTCCTGTATTTTGTCTACCAGTGCGCTATAAACTTTTTATATATAGCTCACAACATTCTTGAAACGATCTTAGAGTTTAGAAATTTAGGTCAGTGGTATGATCTTCATTCTGCGGTTTTGTAATTTTGGATTTAACAGCTGGATTTCCTTCAGAACATTTTGCCATCGCACAAATGCTGATGCTGCAGCCTCTATTTCTTAAACCTTTCCCTCCGCGTGTCCACAACATGAATCATTCGAGAGTACCACAATTTTTTTTCATCGACGTTCTCTAATTTCGGACACTTTCAAATTAGCAAATTGCTCATTTCTTTGTATACATAGATTCATCTTGAAAAGACACGACAATATTTATCATCTATATACCTACATTGAATGGAAATTATACAAAATTGACCCATTATTTCTTCAGGTTTTCAACTTTTAAATTTTGTTCCTTAATTTTGGCTGTTAGAGTATATCATCACTCACGGCTTGAAAACCAGGCGTCCTCGAGCTAGAAGCCCCCTGCGAGCGGCGGGTGGTCAGAACAACACGTTCGGTCATATTGTGAGGGACGCAGGCTGGAAGAATAATTTCTGGTTTCATTTCTCAGAAATATTACTTCGCATTACGACTTTACTTCGCATTCGAACTTAATTTGATATAAACTCCACAAATAAAATACGATTACTATACTGAAGGACCAGGACGCATAAAAAAATCATAAAGTAGTGCTACGACGAATAAAAATGTAGTCACGCTGGAACGATTTAGAAAGAAGACTGCTGGAGCGAGACGAGATCGCGACGGTGAAGTTTACCGAGTCCATAACTAGGTCATTTCTTGAAAGGAAGAACAAATGTTAATAGAACTAGAATCTACACACTCGCGTAGAGCAATACGAAACGCAAAATTTTTATATTTCCATAAATTTTGCTAACTTATCAAAATATAGTTATGAGAACGCAGTTTGCATAAAAAAATCAAATTTGATGGAAAAATATCGTCCACTTGCAGAAAAAAATGCGATTCCGTAAAGGGAGTCATAAAAAGTCATAAGTTATTGGACACCTAAATTAAGAAAACAAGGTAGTTTTGTGTCATTTCCATACTTTAAGTATAAACTACTTTAGTGCAAAAATGTTCAGGTATTATATTATCAATTAGTCCCTTATTGCCCATATTCTGTTGAAATCGTTTTAATCGCTGTGATTACCAGCTAGCGTACACAAAAATGGACACTATGCGGTAATGGGTTACCTTACAACCGACAGTACTGAAACAAAGTCATTTTTGATAAGTTTAGACCAGATAACAAAGCTCCTCTGAGGAGAGCTGGATCTTCTGGAGATGCTAGCTCAAATAGACACCAGTCTCATTTACGCCTTAAAAGAAACTCATGAATTCTACCGATGGAGTACTAAGTCTAGAAGCTACGCTGAAGAAAGTGCCGTTTAAAATACTACCCAGCTTCGCGCGCTCTTTAAGAATCAGGCAGCTGAAAGGAGAAAATATGCATGTTATAAACTGATCGTGGAAGTCAGCATAATGAAAATATGATGGGTGAATGACAAAGAACAGTGATTATTGCAAGTGCATTGTTATTAATTCTATTATTCAAACCACTTTTATCTCGTCGATTGATTTTACTTGATAAATAATTAATTTCAATGCTATCTAATCGTTCAGAAGGCCGTACGATGGTGTCTCGAAGCCCTCAAAAAGCGACAAAATACATGAGAACTGAATGGACAGCCATGATGGCCATCTCTAAAGTCCTAAGAAAGAAACGGAAGGAACAGAGTAGAATGTTTAAATTAATCTGATGTGCCGGAGGCTGAGCCCACAACGTACTCTGGCAACACGGAATGCTGCATGGCTCTGCAGTTGGTTGCCAGGGGCAACTTTCACAAGCGCAGAAACACCAAAGCTTCTAGAGAAAAGCACACATCGAAACTCTGCTCGCGAGAAGCTCTACATTTTCTTCAGATAAGCCAAGTTCTCAAATGCAGCAAAGTAAAAATATCTTTCAGCACTTCCTAATAAGTGTTGGAGTTACTTGGAAATGAACGGCAAACAATACAAGGGAGGGATTGATCATTTAGGAAGTTGTACGGTCGTGGCCTAAACTTCGCCGAGCATCTCGCGACTAAGAAGTAATGTACAAGTGCTAAGCTGCCACATGTCAGGATTGGTACGGTCGAGGGCAAAATAGAAAGACGGAGTCAACAGCAGGGGCAATAAGGCAACACGGATGCGAGGCCGGTGACGCACCGGGCCTGAAGTAGCAATAAATCGCTTCCCACGAATCCCATCTAATAAAAGTTAATGAAACCTCATTGCCCAGCTGTGGGGAATGACGCAATAACGTGTAAATATATTCTGGTCTCGAAAAAGCTACGCACAGTACGTACAGCAAAAAACTATATTAATTGATAACAAAATGAGCAAACATACGGAAGTTCATGTTAGAATTTTTGTGCAACCTAAGATAAGAAAAAGCCTCCGCTGATATTTTATTTCTCACAGTATGGTGGATCATACTTTATGAAAAAGTAAAAAAGTGCGAAGACTAGGGCCGTATTTCATGCAAAATTAATGTATGCCTAAATAATACTTACAAAATTTGGACAAAAAGTATCGTTGCAAACCGATCCGCATAAAAAGCATGCCTTACCAATATTAAGGTTTCGCTGTATACCCTTCTTCAGCGAAAAATGCAGAGGTACCTCATCCCCATAACAGTACAGTAGAAGTACATTTGTGCCTGCAAAGATAGGAAACGCTACGCTACGTTGGATGTACAAGCTCCCAAAAGTTTTGTTACTTTATATTTGCAAATGTAATAGAATGTTTGATCAGAACACACCGCTTCATCGTGATGCCCAATGAGCGAATTTTAACTCTAATAAGCTCCCCAGATAAGAAATTAGTACCTATTGCTTTTCGAGCTACGGTTATTCACTGTTTATCCAATGAATTTCATGGCTTTGACCGAAGTTTAGGTTATATGCAAGTGCTGAACAGGCATCAGATTTCATTCACAGCTGGCGAAGTATACGAGTAAACTTGTTTCTTAGTTACTCCACAACAATAAGACAAAAGCAATGGCAAAAAGGGGCTATTGCCTGTGGTTGAGCGACAGACACTGAGTGAAGGAAGAAGCGGAATTTATCGGTGTTTCATGTCATACTGTTATGCGGGTCTACCAACAATGGAAACAATCCGATACATGCGACAATTCAAGGCAAAATCGTGATCAGAAGAAAATTCTGACCGATAGGGACAGCTGCCGCGTGCCTGAATTGTTGACCGGAACTGCTTTGCATCAAGGATAGAACTACTGCGAATTGTCAATGATGGCCTTTCTCCAGTTGTTTCTGAATTAAATCTTTGTAGTCAACTTCGCCTAATGGATATACAGGGTGTCCTCAAAAAACGATACCCAATTTTCGAGGGCTGTAATTCAGAAACTATTAAACTTACAAAAAATTGAAAATTCACATTTTGTTTTCTTACGCTTTGGTATCATTGATACGGCTTTAACTCGTAAGTTGAATTACGTATGAATACGAAAACGTGA
>VOMN01006714.1:0-22951 GCA_014899125.1 Orchestia grillus | reverse complement strand
CTATTCGCTCTCTTTGGATAACACTTCATGTGGATACGGAGCTTAAGCCAAGTAATAATCAATCAGTCGATTGATCTAAATGTTGACCTGGATTCCCATGCAAAAAGTTCCGTAATATTACTCCCGCTTCTTCTCTCCCATCAAAATGATAACCGAACCAGTAAATAACCAAGCATTAATAAGTCTGGAAAATTGGTTGTAAAACAATACAATATGAATAAACAAATATTCATATTGTATTATTTTGCACCCAATTTTAAAATGGATGCTTGAGTAATTGGAAATAAGCGAGCAATCCGGAAAATTTTTGAGCTCCGTGTTATTTATGGAGTCTCATACCCATCTATTAAGTAGAATTCTAACATTTTACTGTGTATAATGGAAAGCAATGAGTAGAAATTCAATGAATTAGTCTAAAAAACATGTTCACGAATAATTGAGCTCAATCAAAGAGTAAAAATGAGCTACACCTTCGTAGTACCAAATTTGGAAAATAAGTAAAAGAGCTCGATTTTTGTTGACCAAACGGACGACCAAACGGACTTCTGTTTATTTTGGAACGCCATACCACGTGACGTGAATCTTGAATCAGAAAGTATGAAGTGCTATGCTATGACCTCTTCGTGTATGACTCTGATGATTCGGGGTGAAATTACGTCAGTGTGTCTATTTCAAAGGAAGGTCGATTGTTGTGTTGTACAAAGACCATGCTAGTAGACTCCGCAGAAAACAGGCGTTGGCCTCAAACTGAAGGAACAGGCCTGGGCGCCTATCAGAAAAAGGTGTTTCTTTCAAAGGGTCTGTTCGTTCTGAGAACCTTCTTTTTTATCTGCCACGTCATTACGAATTATGTCCAATACAACTTAAATTTTTTTTCTGCAATTTACGAGTTAAAAATAGGTCAGAACTTTTTCTAGAAATGATTGAACGCTTCGACCTTTCTTTCCTTCCAAACGTTCCGAGTATAAATAAGTTCATAAACTGAACTAGTGCTGTCAGGAACTTCTTTATTTTTTGCGACCTCATTTAAAATAACCAATTTTTCCCACTTTTTCACTTCATGGTATCTTTCATCCTCCATTCTCTTTTCTTTCTTCTTGAATACAGCAAATGAATGAATCAACAGTTACTTATAGGAGAAAGACAGCGCCACATACTCCTCGAAGACCAAGTTGCGCGCAAAGCAACACCGACCTCAGTGCATGACCTTGAGACTAGCTCTCTCTGCGCCAGCCCTTCTCTTCTCTCTCACTTGCCAAACCAACTCCTTCACCGTCCACGATTCTATATCTGCGCGGAAACGCAGTTATTTAGGGCCAGAAAACATATTCAGTTGAGCTATCAGAATGGTATTCTCAAGTTTTCCGGTTTAATACAGTTTCTGGAACTATTTATGATACAGAGACGCTTTCGTGCGAGCACGCCATGAGAAATTCTGGTACTTGAGCTGGCATAACGTTTAAACACGGGGGCAATACGCAAATGAGTGGTGATTCCGAAATCGCTCACGCGAGAGGCACTTTAATGTGTGTTTGACCCACATGGAAACGCAAATCTTTGCTTGTTAATAACACTGGCTTAGCTATCTTCTCACAGCATGGTACTGTTCGTTTGCCATATAGTTCATGCAATTAGCTGTTGATTGTAAAATAAGAAGTATCACTGAACACATAGGCTGGGTTATTGCATTGCACAAAAAAGTTCAAAACGGAAGATTTAGGATTTCGTTAAGGAAACATAGAGGTAATTGTAACTGTGTTCAAAATTCTTAATATACATGGGTACAATATTCACCGAGTGTAGAGAAAAAATGTGCGTTTCCTTGACAGATGATGAAGTTGCAACGAAGGGAAGTAAAACATTATTTTATTAGTTGTTACTCGATTTACAACACCGTTACCGTTTTCAGTTGGGAAACCTGAAAAGTTTCGTCAAGTAACAAAAAAGTGCGGAAGTGCTGATATTGGTGAACTTAGGCTACAAATGTAATGAATGATAGAAATGTGTCCGACCTCAGGATACTTCCTTTGAAAGTCTCATGGTAGATTGTTAAAAGTAACTTTGTGTTGATAAGTAAAAGCTAGTATTACTTATGCTTAATATGCAAAAATAAAACAGAATCGTAGCTAGAGTTACCGGACAAGCGCTGGTCTGGAAACATTTTTGCTGCAATCGAAAAAAAAATCGTTAGCGGATTACTGTTATTACAGAGTTTGAAAAAGTTTGACATTTGGTAGTTTCAAGTTTGTAGCTTGAAATTTCGAAGTTTGGCATTTGAAAGTTTGACGTTTAAAATTTTCTCGCTTGAAAGTTTAATGTTTGTATGTTTGATAATTAAAAATTGTCGTTTGAAGACTATACGTTTGAAACACTGGCCTTCTAAACTTTAAAGTTTGAAGATCGACGTGCGGCTTGATCGACGATTAAAGTTTGAAGATCGACGTGCGGCACTCTACTGTGTCTCAGGACTCAGAAACTCCACACCGGTTATATATATATATATATATTTATATATATATAAATGATTTGAAAGTGAGTCGAACGAGTCGCGTAAGTTGCAGAGGATGAAATTTACCCAAGATAAAAATAAATATTCCCTTAACCTTTCAATAAAATTTCTTACTAAGAGTACGCAGAACAAATATGAGCTTATTACTATATTTTTGCTATACTGCACGAGAATTAGAGATTCCGGCACATACTCGGAGGATATTGACACTCCTGTATTATTGATGCAATTTATGCTCAATTCGGTGATGAATTAGATTGTTTCAATTGAGAAGTTATCTTCAAGGTTTAACTCAGTGATGCTTGAATCATTTTTGTAAATTTTAAAATCTAAGAGTTTTTGGACCCAATTAACATGAATACTGTTTTCCCCAAAAAATTACAAATGGCATAACCGGAGTTTCACATGAAAGTTTCCATTCGGTGGTGAACATCGCCTTAAAGTATAGCAATAATTAACTCTTTGGGTCCTGAACATCGCCTTAGAAGTATAGCAATAGTTAACCCTTTGGGTCCTGAACATCGCCTTAGAAGTATAGCAATAATTACCTCTTTGGGTCCTGATCATCGCCTTAGATGGAAAGCAATAATTAACTCTTTGGGTCCTGAACATCGCCCTAGGAGTATAGCAATAATTTCCATTCGGTGGTGAACATCGCCTTAGAAGTACAGCAATAATTAACTCTTTGGGCCCTGAACATATAAATAGTTTTGTAAAGCTATTCGAAACTTAGCGGTGTACTTTACATTTTACTAAGTATCTTAAAGTTTCAATGATCAATTTTGATGATTAGTGTGTTCAGTACGCGCGGTACAGACGCACAATGTTTCATTACCAGGTGTTCCAGGAGCCATGATACTCTTGTAATATTAAAATTGTGAACCTATAATAATACCGAAAATACTCGTAATAATGGTAAGTAAAAATATAATATATTAATGATACTGGTAAGTACAAATGATGTTAATATTGTTAATATCGAAAAAATACGCAATGATACCTACATAAATACTGATGTGATAGGAGCGACGATACTCTTGTAACTGAAAAAATGTGAACGCATAATAATGCTGGACGTCTCGTGATTTTGCGCAGATACTGTTTCTTTACCGAAATTGCGGGGGCTACTTGTCCATGTTTCGATACTAGAATATTGCTATATAGAAATAAACGGATTTTTCGCGAATAAATGCTAAAGTTGAGTCCAATTTTGATTTTAGATTTTGAATTTATTTACGCGTGGTAGACTTATGGAGTGTGTAGCAATGTTTTCTCAATCATAGCTGTCTCTGAAGCGCTAATTCATTTCCTTATCATGATTTGTACAATTTCTGTGTAAGATAGAACACTATCTCTCCACCAATTAGCTTGGTAATATGAAATCCTTATTTAACTTACCTTTGCTTTTTATAACTCTCATTGTTGCCAGTTTTATAGCTTTATAATTGTGATATTGAGTGGCAGAGGAACAAAAACAATGTGTTAGTCGAGCATAGGTTGAAATTTTTGACTAAGATTTATCTTCCTTTGTTACTGTCCAGTTGTTGCCTCACAACCTACACTATCCCACAGACCACGCCCTGAAATTCAAAACAACTCCCTAGAAATATATTAATTTATTTTAATTTAATATTTACGTGTGCATTCACCAACCGAAGTTGTGATATGGCTCTGGTAGAGCCTCTAAGGCCTCGACCGACAGCTGCCGTGTAGCTGTCCACAGACGTACATTGGCTGTGAGGCGCGGGAGCAAGCTTCGGTAAATCCTGAAAGCCCAGTCGAAACTCATCGAAGTAATAATACATTGAACATTAACCAATAATTATTCACTCATAGCCAATATTGAGTTAGGCACTCGCCCCTAAAGCGGTCGCTTCCGTAGTCTTTGACTTGAGCTGGCCTGAAATACGTTGCTATTTTCAAATTGCGAACAATATCACCTAGTACTGCATGTTCGCCGCATCGATTTCTTCCCAGTTTTTCTCCTATCGATTGACAAATGCTGTTAAGTTTGGCATTCAAGCTTGACTTATGAAAGGTTAAAAATACTGAAAGTACATTGGTAAAAAGTGTATTGATTGAACGACGTTCCCTCGAATGGAATTTTCATTAATGTTCCATGTCTCACAATCTGACTGTGCAGTGCAATTTTGTTCCACGCATTGTAAATTAGGTTTGTGATTGAGTCATTAGCAATAAGGTTGGCTGAAGCTCTATTGAAGTAAATCGGTGACTCGTTGAGATACGTAGGCTCGCTAACAAAAAGTGTAATAACTTGTGGTAGAGTACAAACTGGATTGAGTTTTTCAAATACAAAGGTACAATCTTATGCAACTTAAAGTTTCTTCGCAAAGTAATAGAGGAACTGAATAACTTATAAAGTATAATTTTTACTTGAAATGGAATAAATTAAATCCACCTCATTTATTAAAATTATGTTTTTATAAAAAAACTGAACATGAAATTAGCTCATTGTTTCTCCGAGGATACTTCTAATCAATTTTTCTTTCAATTCGCTCTTGAGGCGTTGGGGCGCGATTCGTTAGTCTATTGGCCGAGTCCAGAAAATAATCGCTGCCGTTTTTAAAATTGATTGCAAACTATTAATTAAAGTAGCCATGATTACAGTAAATGAATTTTCATTCCATCTGCTACTTTCTTAACATTTTATCGAACAATGAGGAGACTTGGGATCTTCCACAGGCCTCCTGCGTCTGTCGTGAGCCGGGTTCTACCATCTCGCTGTGTTGAAGACTACCTGCTCATTCTGGCTCATTCCTCTTGCGGTTAGATTTTAATTAAACGTAATTATGATTTTCAAATGAAAGAATATTGAAGTACGAGGCTGCGTTTGAAGAATCTAATTTTTATGTTATCGTTGACGCATTAATTACTTTTTGGCTTTAATAAAAGATACACTTAATGTAAAATTAACTGTATTTCAGTTTGATGAATGCACTCAAAGCTAATTACTTGACGAAAAATTCTCACAAAATTGATCCAAGTTAATGATAACAATGTTTTTAAAGTATTGGTTTCAATTTTAAATTTACGAAGCACAGAATACATCATGGAAGAAGAAATACATTTTAATTTTCTCTACAGTGAAAATGACTTGAACTCGGCATGCAAATATTCATGACCTGTACGTGAAGGGGATGGAACACTCACGCCCATTTATCTTATCATTCGACGATACATTTGATAAGAAGTCTTTTTCTAGAGCGCATAGGTCGCAGCAATATCTCGTGGTGCAGCGTCGGTGCAAAAATAGTGTGCTCGATTCGGAAGAAAAAAAATTGTTCGAATGAACAATTTGCAATTGAGACTCCTCTCACGGGCCGTAGGGTAGGCCATAGGCAATAGGGTTAGGTTAGTTGAATTTGTCTATCCTATGCTATAGGGTCTGGCGCCACAGAGGGGGACACTCTTAGGTTACCTCTTTCGTTGTTAGACTTTTGAAGCTCCTATTTTTTGATCCCCTTTGCTTCTTCTCATTTTTTTGCCTTCTTTGTTAATTATTCTTTATCTTTTCTTCCTCTTCTGTCATGGCTTGCTGTTTCAATGCGAGAGGAATTCTGTGACAGCCCATCCTAATTGGTCCCTACTTTTTGCTCGCTTTAGATGACATTTCTTGCGTGTAGTGAGCTTTAAACNACTAGTTAATGCCTCAAATATGCTTGTTTTGCCCATCAGATGCGTCATGGTGTTACTTGTAGTGCGGTTGACATCTTCTTAACTACGCCCCGCCTACAATAATTCATGAGCTTGAAGTCAAAGATATTTAAAGGAAAAAATTCTGTGGCTGGTGATGATACCTTGAAATAATTTTCATGGCCCAGGACGCCTCACCTCGCGAGCTACGACGTCTCCAGTGTTTTGCGATTGGAGTTCATTCTAAAAGTTTGTACTCAGGTTACTATTTTCACTCATATGCTCTGATTTTTCGAGTATCGAGTTAATTTTAGAACTAGGGTTATTCTGCGCTCGATCAAGATTTGTAATTTTTAATGGGTAACTTCACTGGTTAAAGTGTGGAATAAAAATGATTTCAATGACTACATAAAAAAACTGCAGTTTTCACGAATTATGTATGTATATCTACAGTAGATTGTTTACTGGGAAACAAAGAAGTCTAAGGTTCGAAATTTCAAAGCTGTGCACCAAAACCTGAGGTTGAGTTCTTTAGTTTCAAAGACAATCACTTTAGTTTCGAGACTGATTTCGTCACTGAGAAGTACATTTAACCCTTTATAGTTTATAAGGGCAACTAGTCCAGCTTCGTAAAGATGCTGCTGGCTTTCATAAAAAAGCTCGATGAAATTTTACTGCTCATATACATAAGGCTGCAACAAGTTTCCCGCACAAAGCTAGATGCAGCCTGGTAGCCAAGATAATTTTGTCTGGAAAGAGTTAATTATTGTCCATTTTAGAAAACAACAAGGGAACTGCGAAGCGGGATGCTGCAGAGTATAGTTGCAATAGGCACAACTGTTCCAAAAATGTTAAGATCAACGCCGGTATACCAGGTCAGAATGAACGCTGGAGGTGACGAGTTCTCCCTCTGTGGAGCAGAACACGATGTCCAGGAGCGACCTTGGAAAAATCATGTTTTATTCCTCACTTCTTGATATTACGTTCAAATCACACGCAAAAAAATACAGCTGGACACCTGTTCCATACTACATGATAATTACATGAAAAATGTCATTTTCTGAGAAAAATTAATTAGTGGTCTATAATGTGAGGTAGCCTTTCCAGGTACACTTTGTGTTTTGTATTGTAGAAGTAATTGTGTACATAGAGGATCCGTTGTGTGAACTACGGGATGTGTAGCTTGCATGATCCTTTTTTGTAACTAGAATAAGCCTTATCGATGATTGTGTAGTACTTTGAAATTATATACAATTTATAGTGGACTTATTTGGCTTGATAAAACGACGAAAAAAATCTGGTCTTAGATAAATGCACAGTGTTTGAAATATTTCAACCGCCACTGCAATGAAGAAAAAGTTAACTGTCCGTTTGAGATATCTAGTTATTCCACAGATAACGAAAACACTTTGAACTCATGTACTACCCTTAACAGGAGCTAATTCATTATTGCTGATGGTGGGTTAGACCATCCGTACCGAGAATTCCATTTTTAGCGAAACGACAATTTTTTTGATGTTCGTCAAGCAAAATTACAGTGATCCTACAAAATAAACTTATGAAATAGGTTTATATGTTCTAAAAAAATTCCTACGTGGCTTCAGCGGGTATGATTCTACCTGTGATTGACAGGAGACATGGTCACTTTTTGTTTCGTGAGTTGGGGACCAGTTTTGGCTCATTTCTTGTTAAGTTTTGACTTCTGAAACTTGCAAGCTTGGAGCCCTTTTGCTGAACCTTGCAGTAGTAGAAACTCAGTGCAATAGTCCAGATAATTGAAAATCAAAAACGGATTTGGCATTGCAGCCTGGAAGCGGCTTGCTTTTGACCGTTTTTGTATTTTCTCCATAGCAGGTGAAAAGTTTTGCTGCAATTAAGAGCTCGTAAACGAACACTTACGAATACTTCGCAGGTATCCTTGGAGTTTTTCTTCGCTTAAATTCCATACTGGAATCTACAAGAACTGAGGCACCTCTTCGATGTAGTCTTCGTCTTGGGTGCCCGGCCAACACGGAACTTGGGTGCTCCCTCAGTTCCCATGGTTCCTGCCCGGCCTGAGCAACTTCTATGAAGCCAAATACAAACTTTTTGTTAATGGACGTCAAATTTTTAGACGGAGCGAGGGTTGGTTGAGAGTTGAGAGGCAGAGATGGGGAAAGTAAAATCTTGCTAACGCGGTTTATCGTTGTTTTTCAGAGTCTTCTGAAAATACTCCTGATAGTTTTGCAAATACGTACCGAGTTTTTTAAAGAGATTGCCCTTCTTAACATTGCCAGTTTGTAATAATTTTCAGTTGTACGATACTGAAACCCTTTGTACAATGTGACTCACATGAAATTGGTGTGATGGCAGAGGAATGTGGACGCCATTACAGAGGCTCCCTTAAATAGATCCACAAGGTTTCATAGTCGATCGATCCTAGACACTGCCGGCTTAGAAATGCCGAGAGTTGTATCCTCTCAAAAGGTTGTCCATGCAGTCTTCATTTCGTTTCTATCTGACCTATCAAAATCGTGTACAACTGACGACACAGGCAAAAATTACTATAAATGTTGGCCGAGTAAAAATTGGGATAGTATTTTTGAACGAGGTTAGGTGAAGGAAACAATAAGTTGGATTTGGCAAACGGATGAAGAAATTTTGCGTTGCCACTTGAGAGCCCCACAGCTGCCATCGTCAACCTCCAGGTTGTGGATCTTGAAGCGCTGATGAATATTTTTTTTTTGTTTTAAAGAATGACTGTATTAGCTGCTTAGAAACATGGATTGTTGAAAAATTCTATAGTAAAATTGGAGTTCATTCTGAATTGTGTTTACATTTGCGAAGAATGGAAATAACAATCTACATCTGGTTACAGGGTAAAAAGGTAAAAGTGAAACTTGATGTTTCTTTATGTTTCAGCGAGACTTTCGGAGTTTGACGACGTCTAGAGGAGTTGAAGTAGAAAAATTTATTTGATTAGCGAGTTGGACAACAGGCGATCAATGATGACACTAGCTTTTTTGTTTACTTTATAAGTATACCCGCCTTAACTCCAACTTCCTCACCGCATTTATTAACACAACGTGAAATCACAACAGCAATTACAGAGAGGGATATGACTTTTACTATCACTGCAACGGCTCTCTGTAAAGTTTATTTCTCTTCAACGAGTAAAATAATACGCAGAAAAAAAACTGAACTGTACCGTTCTCGGTTATCTCGAGATGCTTGAGTCTCACTGTAGTTAAAGGCCAAAATATACTTTTCCCTTCGCTCATAAGCAGAGGGCGAGTAGGTAGAATACACAGGTGAGGGGGCACAATTCAGGCCAGAGCGTTCAGTGAAGTACTGGTGCGATTCTCCGCGGACATTTCGCCCACGCTCGCATGTCGATGTCAAACGAAAACTTATTTAAACAATCAATCATTTCTAGAATTTCTTGTTCCACTCGAGTAATATGTGTGGATGTTTTTAAACGGGGTTAGATGTTCAATAATAGAGGGTCAGATTATTCTCTACAAAATAAGAACTTTTTGATCTGTTTTTTTTTTTGAAAATTTCAGCATAAGTAGTGGACGCAAACGATTGGGGACGAATTAATCAGATTTATCATTATTCGAACTGTTAATTATTGTACTATTTTCATGTTGTTTATCCGCTCTATCTCTAAAACGAAGAGGATTTAGAAAATCTAGAACATTGCTTTGATGGCCATTTTTTTCTTTATATTTTTCATGTGTCGGAATCATATTTAGTAATGTTGTCAACACATTGGCCTCACTGAAGATACATTTCAATTGCACCATTTATTCTATTGAAAACCGGCCATAGTTCCACAGAAAACCTGTATTTGGGAGAGAAATGACCTTCATGAATTTTTTTTGTGCTACTTGTGCTTTATTTATTGTCTGTAACAGTAATTTTTTATTTTCATTACCGCAAGTCAAGCATTGGAGAGTGCACCGAAGATCAAAGAATAGCTTTACTAAAAAGAAATTCTATGCATTTCCATCAACCAAATAGGAAAGGCGACACTGTGCTTCTTCCCTTTTCGAACAGGACGTTTTAAAACTTCGTCTGGTAAATTTGTTTTTTCTGGAATTAACGTTTAAACTGAGTTATAATAGTTTTAATATTAAAATATAAAAAGAAGACTTAAGTTTGATTAAAAAGTGAAGTTAATTTAAAATTATATTCACTTAAAATTAAATCACGGTTACCCAAAAACTCGTTAATGGCATTGAGAGGTGGTTAGAGTACGGTGAAGGTAAAATATTGACCAGGCTTAATTGTTTGAGGTAACTGTAACCCTGATTACGTCTAAAACTCTACCTAAAATGCTTAGTATTCACCATTCACTTTGCCTGGAATCGAAACCTTTTCGAACAGAAGATGGGAGCACTAGGTGGCGGAGTGCAATTACTATTGTACCTTCCATTCCCATCATCGGGGAAACCGTGTTGCTCCTAGGAATACTATTCGCTATCTTTTGGACGCTTATGTCATTAACAGCGTACAATTTTTGGCAAATTTTGACTGCGTTAATAAACAGGTGGTCCTCATTTGATTTTACCTGACGTAAGAATACAGACTTTTCTATACCTGATGGAATTTTGGGAAATTTAGAAGGGCACATTATCATTTTATGCAGTTCACGCTTCGTGACATCATGTTGACTGACGTGGTGTAGACTCTGAATTTAGCCGCTATGCAGTTCTCGAAAGTCAGGTGTCACTGAGCAACAGTGAAGGTATCAATAAGTATCGGGTTTTTAAAGATCAACTTCACATGCTTAGCGAAAATTTTCCAACAGACCATTCTCACGTAAACAATTTTCTAGAGCCCACTTTCACGCCATTCAAGCCTCGAAATAAAATGAACACTAAGGGTGTTATCACTACAGAGGCGTGGTGGATGCAGGACACCATTTCTTGCAACACATCCAAGCTTCAGTCGTACATTAAAGCTGAAGGATCGGCCTCCGTCTTCCAGCATCAACACAACACTTTTGCAGAGCGCTCCGGGTTCCTGGAGAAGCGACGCGGAGGAGCAGTTTGCTTCTAAAATACTTCAAAAGCTGCTCGTTGATTGTACTTGTTTTAGTGCAGACATCTTTTTCATAGTGATAGCTCCCGATTGTACTTTGACTAAAATGGACGTGTTCGATTTTTTTACAGCAAGGATAGGTCTTTATCACACGTCATCGTCAAAACAGTTCGAGTATTGCTTAATAGATTACAAGTTATGACTATAGCTCGGTATTTATGCTTGGATGAAAGTTTAATGTAAAAAATTATGTTTATGTTTTAATTATGTTACTTAATAATTTTTCATAGTTACGGATATTAGCTAGAGATTTGAAAGTCTTTCCTCATTCAATACTTGTTATAAGCTCCTAGAATAAAAAATTAGTGACCTGCTACTAACATGGTGTAAGACCTCCACGAGCACGAATAATAGCGCCAAATTTGCGCAGTATCAAGTCTACAAGTGTCCTAATGCACACATGGTCGATTTTAAACCACTCTTACATCAAACTTATCTCATAGTGTGGTCACAGTTCATGGACGGTCTTCTCGATCAGCGTCTGACTTGTCGTTCTACGTGGTCCCACAAAGTTTCGTTCTACGTGGTCACAAATCTAAATGCCTGACACCCTGAATGACTACATGTCAATTAATGACAGTTCTACCTCGATGCACTCGGCAGGTGTCGTTGTCGGAAGGATCTCGTAAAACAATACACTGGAGCTCGAAAATCAATAGGTGAAATTTTTTCCCGGGAGCTTATTTATGTCAAAATTTTCAATAAACGACGAACAACGTATCATGTTACATGTATACTTCCTTCCTAGCTACTTGCAAAGTTAGTGCACATAGAAATTCAATGCTATACAGTGAAACAATTTTCTTCCAAAAGCATTTATGACAAAATTCATAGTTCGGTACCATCAGGCACACATGAATTGCAAGCACAAACGCTAATTACTTTCAAATTCAGTTTAGGGTAAAACAGAAGCCGCAATGTTTACGTTTATGTTTCTCAATTCTCAATGTGAGTATGGTAATAATATATAATTGATGAACTCAAAAAGTATCCTCGAAAATGCTGAGCTCTCTAGTTCCGAACACCTACACCCAGCAGATATTTTTTGAGGAATGAACTTGGTACAGACAATCCTGCATACAGATGGCTGATCATCTGAACTGATATAGAAAAAGTCTCTTGTGTTCGAATGTCTTCTGAAAACGGGCTCAAATTTTCACGGTAGATATTTCATGTAAACTTGTTTTGAACGTTCTCCTTGGCTGCTTTTGATCGCCTTTTACCATGCGGAGTGCTGCCACCATGTATTGAAGGAATTAGTTCACATCATTGTTCTAGGCGGTTTTGAAAATATAATGCTAGTAAAATCTATCGAAATCCAACGGTGGTAGATGAGATGTCAAGGCAACGTTTTATGAATAGTAGGTATTCGATTCATATTAAGCCGATGTTAGCGAATCAAACCAGATAAATTGTAGAAAATTGTCCTCTAGCACTTGTCAAAATCATTCCTTTACCAATAGAAAACACTCCGGTTTTCATTTCATGGATACTTACGTCGAAAGAAGTGAAAAACTAGTTGTTACAATTTTTATCCCATTCTTGATCTGGCACACCGCGTACGCGGTGAAAATTACAGATTTACTCATGAAAATACTCAATTTATCAAAAATTGCTATGGAAGGTGGAGAAACGAAGCGTGGCAAGAAGATTTAGAGTAGATTTAAGAATAAAATGCTGCACAATAACTTCAAAATGGCTTTCTTTAGCATTTACATAGCCTTCAAACACTTGAAGACTGATAGAAAAGCAAACATGCGGTGTCTTCATCGAATTTGGTTCAAGAAGAGCTAATAGCTCGATTGAGAGCCTATGCACTTGGATTAGAGAAATCAGAAACGTCCTGTTTCAAAATAGGCGACGCAGCACAGTTCACCGGATAGTTAACCTGTTAAAGGGTATTTATATCATATGACGTCCGCGTGGTTGTTGCATTCACACGGTCGCTGTCGATTACACATACCGTGTGAATGTAACACTGGCCACCTGGGCGGTGACCGTTAACAGGTTAAAAGACTTGGAAGATGGCCATAGTTCTTGAGAAAAATCTACTTGAACGTTCTTGGAGCACGTTTGAGTAACATTGGAGTTGTGAGTTGGTGCCTCATCTTGTTATAACACGTATTGAGCTCTAAAAGTTTACATTAGTCAAGGCAACATTTGTTCTTGGAGCAGCGGCAGATACATTGGGCTGTCGATACCAAATCTTTCTTCAATGAAAACGATTGGCCATATGAAGTCATGTGATGCAGCTGCAGCCCACACCGTAATCTCAGGCGGCTTTTGCTACTGAGAATTGACTCTTCTTCAAAGACATTCAGGAAAAAAGCACTCCGTCGTTCTTCGTCCGCAGTCGGCTTAACATTCAACAAATTATTGATATTCAGAAATGTAACAAGCGCATTATCGATGAGTTATCCGTGAAATGTAAGAGGTAAAAATGATGTACTGTTGCATTCTTTGTCGAGTTCGTGATAATTCTGGAGTTCTAAAACCGGAAGGTAAGAGGTGAAATGTGAAATTTGAAGATCACTTGTTTCTACGTTCAGCAACTTTGCCATAGAGTTTCAGTCATATCGTTACAGAGGACGAAAAAGTACAAAACACATAACATTATCATCTAGATTCTAGGAAAACATGCATTTTATTTGCTAGATTATAATTTTGCTGAGACTGAGAAAGATAATTAGTTTTAATCATTGATTCTTTAGGAATTATAGAATTCAAACATCATTTCTTGAATGTTCCTCAATCATAACAAATATTCTTGACGTGACGTCACAAACATCTAAAATTCACGTCTGCAAATTTGATTGCCCTCTGTTAGAAGCATCACATGTAGCATTTATAGCAGGTGCAAATGCACAGCAACGACGGAGCGTGCCTATTAAAAGCTTTATTATTAAGCTGTATCATGTCCAACTGCAGTACAATTCACAACTGCGCATGTTCTGCTATAGGAGCAATAATCTGCTATGCATAAGAGGCATCAGTTCGGATGTGCCAACCAGTAGAGCAGCGGTACAAGAGCTGTCCGCGCTGGTCTCATCTATTTTAGCGGTGAGTAATTCAGAGCAGCGTCCTCGACAGCGTCTCAGGGTCTCAAGGCGGCTTCCGACCTTCTGGCGCCGTCCATTGGATGCAACGAGTGTTGAGCGGACACTGTTATCGTGGGCATCATCTGGAGCATTCTTCTGGGGCACCTCAGATGTCTATCGTGCGCATCTTTTGAGGCATTCTTCTATGAAAATTTAAAACATATCGTGCGCATCTTTTGGGGCATTCTTCTAGGATATTTTAAAACATATCGTGAGCATATTTTGGAGCATTCTAGGGTATTTTAAAACACATCGTGCGCATCTTTTGAGGCATTCTTCTAGGATGTTTTGAAGCATATCGTGCGCATCTTTTGAGGCATTATTCTAGGATATTTTAAAACATATCGTGCACATCTTTTGAGGCATCATTCTAGGATGTTTTGAAGCATATCGTGCGCATCTTTTGAGACATTCTTCTACGATATTTTAAAATATATCGTGCGCATCCCTTGAGGCATTCTTCTAGGATATTTTGAAGCATATCGTGCGCATCTTTTGAGGCATTCTTCTATGATATTTTAAAACATATTGTGCGTATCTTTAGGAGCATTCTTCAAGGATATTTTAGAACATATCGTGCGTATCTTTTGGGGCGTTCTTCTAGGATATTTTAAAGTATATCGTGCGTATCTTTTGGGGCCTTCTTCTAGGATATTTTAAAGCATACCGTGCTCATCTTTTGGCGTATTCTTCTGGGGCATCTTGGGAGTACGAGTATCTATCAAAATCAATAATTTCTAAATCAGATCTGGAATAACCCAAAAAAGAATGACTTGAATTTTACCAGGAGGTATTTGGAGTGAAACACTTTATTTATTCATGGGATGCATGGACACTGAAAACTTGTGAATTATCAAGAAGCACCAATAGCAAAAATATTTGAATTTTTGTAGGAAAATTTGAGACCTGGTACGCTTTCCAAGTGCTGTAGAGACTGAGAAGCTAAAAGGCATCCAAATTTTGTTCGTAAAGAATAAGGGAAATATTTAAGCCTTAGAATTACGACCAGATGTATACTACAAAAAATATTTCCTAGCGATGATCGTATGGCCCACCATGAGTAATAGTAACTTATTCATAAAATATGAAAAATTAAAGTTACCCCTTATTTATTGTTAGTAAATCAACACGCTACAATTTTAGAAAATTGTGTAAGAAATTGTGTGTGAACAACACCTGATGTCATTTCGCAAAGTTCTCCGAAGACACAAACTAAACTGTATGAGGAAATTGCAAAATTTTCAATGAAAGGATTTCTTGCGTACTGATTCTCGATCTCGACTCGGACCCATTTTACCTAGCTTAATTCATTGTCATGGGCTCCTTTATCGTTGAATTAAAGTTGTCTCGAACAGGAATTATTCCGGTGCTATTTTAATAGAGATTAACAGGAATGACTTTTGAATTGATAACAAGTAGTAGTAAAGAAGTAGTAGTACTAGTAGTAGAAGTAGTAGTAGTAGTTAGTAGTAGTAGAAGTTAGTGGTAGTAGTAGAAGTAGTAGTAGTAGTAGTAGTAGTAGAAGTAGAAGAAAAGGGTTACTAGCGCTTCAGTAGCCAGGCCTATAGCGGGCCTCAAATTGATATGAAAAAAATCCTCGCTGAGATGCTTTCAACTACTCTCTTTCGAAAGCCGCGGGTGAGAACAAATTAAGGCAGTTATGACAAACGCAGAAGTCAAATTATTTGTTTAAGACCGTGAATCAGTAAAAAATTATGCTGAAAATTTGCTGCTATGTAATTCCTTGTCGTTTGTAGGTGCCATTAAAAAAATGATTCAGAGTACCGAGTATGCACATCACATGAAATTTTTATGATTATCTTATATCGCCTTCTATTAATTCTGTTGCATATAAGTAATTTCTCAGGAAGTTTTTAGCACGCTCCGGCGCCAGTATTCTATTCTATTCATTGCTTATGACCTTATTTCGAAGCTGCCATGCGACGTCTCCGTACTTCAGAATTGTTTTTATTATGAACTTATCCGTAACGAAACCAGTCAGGAAGTATAAGTGTTGAGACCTCCTGTAATCCTAGAAAAATTAACCAGAATTAAATGAAATCGTCATTGAAATCAATCGAGCGTCTGGAATACAAGCTCTCAGATAAAAACATGACTGTAGGCAGACTAAATTTCTCTTAGCTTCATGATTTTGTACGAAGTACATGTTTTTCATCCTCAAAGGAACAAGACAACCCTTTTAAACAGAGTTGAAAATTTCTTGACTACTAAGGTTCAAACGCATCTCTTAAAGCATTATAATTGATCGATTGAAACAATTTCACTGTGTCTTGAGTAGCAAACCTACTTTACATAATACTGAAAAATTCTAGCTTCCGCTTCCATATCATTGAAGCTGTCAAAGGAACACTAAAGAGGACACTGATCAGTTTTGTGGTGGAATAAAATACTATGTTACCAAAATAGTTTTTCGTTTTAATCAGTTCTAAAAACAGCGGGATCTTTATAGGTTATTTTATGAAATACTCCATAACAAAAGACATCAGAAAGGATTCGAGACCTAAGTTAATGGAAACTATAAACGGTCTTAACATTTTCCTAACTCGAAATCCTCCTCAGAGGTTTACGCATGCGTAATATAGGAACAGTAGCATCTTATACCATGGAAGTAGAATTGAAGAAACCAAAACACTTCTCTGTCTCTTAGGACTGACCAGTTTAGTTCTGGAATAAGAATTTGTCAATCAACTCTCAGTAAATCTATTTATTTTTAGAAACAGTTAGCTCTTTGGTGGAATACATGCATGATTTTATTTCTATATACCAAATGCAACTACAGATAAATGTAATGTGTCATTGCCACTGGTTTTGACCGTTGAGCGTAGGTGGATATACAAGTGTAATTGAATAGAATCTGTGCACATATGGTAGAGGAAGAGTAGATCAGGTGTCCGTAGTGTAACAGCTGCGCGAAAAGTTCTTCTCAAAACGAAGGTTACATTTTAGACATTGACAACGAATACGTCAAAAAATTTCCTACCTGAAATTTCGGGAACAACTGTATCCTAGCACGAGTGAATGGAAATAAATAAATAAATAAAATTGATGACTCGTCTTCTTTGAACGTTTTCTTTTTGTCTGAAGGTAAGGTGTATCACCTTTGAGTAACTGAAAAAATCACAGCTGATATTGAGAAAACAGAGTTTTTGACGAAAGCCTTCGAGTAAAAGCAATACGGGATTTGAATTTAATATATCACTTAAACATCGCTTCAGAAAAAATGTATTAAAACCTCACTTTATACTTAAAACACTTGTTATTTAATAGTAAACTATCTTTGCAAAACTTTAGTAGAAAACGTTGTGACGCTAACTCTACAATTCATGTCAGGGCTGTCCGCGCAGATTTCGCACCTTTAATCAAGATGAATAATAGTCCATTAGAAGGTGCTGATCCTTGCGAGCCCCAAAGGCCCACAAAACTTGAAGGCTGATCTTGACAGGTCGTTTATTTGGTCTGTTTTCGATTGTGCGTAGGTACACTAAAGCTTCTTCACTAAAGTAAGCTAAGTCACACAGAGATGCTTAAGAATTGTGTTCCACGATATTAGCACCGGTAGCTCGAGGAACAAACGAATTAAGAATATTTTTGTTTCGAAATGGTATGTTATTTTCAATCTGAACGCATTTTCAATCTAAACGTAAATACGTTTTGATTGCAGCGTGAAAAATGTCAGAACTATCAACATTACGTAAAGTGTATGAGTAAAGTCTATATCAAAATTCAGGGCTTCACGGAAATTCAAAATGGCAAGGACCTTGTCAGATTTTTAACACCGCTCATAACCTGCGATTAAAATCATAGCGTCATAAAAACAATCATGAAGGAAATTCCGCTGCTTTACTCCCGCGATTCAAGTTGACATAGAGCAGAGCCTAATTTTAGGGTGTATGTCAAAAGATAGAAAAGATTAGGGTGTATGAAATGGCTGATAATATCTGATCGTTAACGTATTTTCCATTGCTTCTAAAATTGTATTCTGTCAGTTCATAGCTCATGAACACTACGGTTGTATTTGCATAATTCTTTTATTTTAATGTAAAATTGAAGATCTTCTTGTTTTATTCAACTAGTGAAGTAGTTCCTTAAAAAATTTATGATCAAAAACGCAAAATCAGGAATAGAAGTTAAAATATATTTCCAATATGAGTTCTTGTAAAAAGAATTTTGGCTAACCTAGCTGTATGAGGACGGGCGTTATCTTGGTGAAGGATGACAAACTTTCTTCTGACTTAGCCTAATTATCTCGAACCGAAGCAGTTTTCAAATGACAAAGTTGATTGCAACAGAAGTTAGTTGAAACTGTTTGATTATGATCTTACAGCTGAAAAGGAATAATTTCTTCAATATTTCGTCATGATCTTTGACTAAAGGCCTCATCTAGGCTGCTAAACAGGTCTGAAACTCCAAATGTTCCTCGAACAGCGAAGTTTAACATTATGGTAGAAAATCAATTAACAGTCTCCATTAACGAGCATGCCTACATATGGTGCCTCATATTTTAAACTCATGACAAGACGCATGTCTAACGGGATATTTACATACCTGGGATGAACATCTAATTATTTAGTCATGTATTTGTATAGCGAAATGGGCGATACCCTTAAGGAAATCTTAATACTACTAGGTGTGTCAATCTACAATAATCAGCTCAGTGCTGCAGCTTCAGGAGAAATGTGAGAGTGTAAATGCTCATTGCATCTCATACACATTAAGGGCTTACCGTGTGCTGACAGAAACAAAGGGTCATTTGAGCCTAAAATATTGATGAATTGGTTTCGAGTTGTATTAACGTATTCTTTACGTGCATTACACCAGCCGTATTGCCATGTAAAATCTGCATCTAAAAATTATGCTTATGAAATCGCATTAGAATCAGAAACATTAAAATATTCGTTGCGTTAATTTAATTCTTTATCCATTCTCGATCCATCTGTACGATTAATGGGTAGTCAGAGTAAGTTAAACTTTCGTACGAAATACCGTAGATTTACGCTATGTGTATAACCGTCAGCCCGCTTAGATGTCATACCGTTTGTCACCTTATGGAGGAAAGTGAATCATGATTCATTTATGACGCACACTTTTGAATCAGTTTTGTGACAAGCATTTGACACATATCATTCATTAAAAAAAAGGGATCGTTTTGTCTCTCAATGTGAAGATTATGATTGATACTTTGTGCACTGAAAATAAATGTGTGATTTAATCATAGTAGTTTTCTTGAGAAAAAAGTAAAGTACAGCTTATTGGGCAAAGTCCAAATCCTTACAAGAGAAATAAAATGTAGCTTTCTTTCCAGGATGAAAATGGTTCATGGAGAGACTTCATAGCTTGTAAATCAACGTAGGAAGACATTTCTGTAGAACCCACATTCTGTATGCACGTATCTTGAAATGCGTTATCACATTCAGGGATTCAATTATATCCCACACCATAAATACTTTCACCGAGTATGACTGTACTGTTTTCAGAAGTCATCATAGAAGAGTGCGACCATATGCACTATTTTTCAAGAACAGTGCAGGAAATGGCATTCTGATATTCTGTCAAGTTTTCGTCTTTTGTTTAGTGAGGGCAGTTTTCCACGTGTGGTGTGCGATGTCGTCCATTAACTCAATTAAGACAGGATTCTCAAATCGATATTCACAACGATCACACTGGCTCGAACATTCTATTTAGAAATACGAAACTATCATGTTCTAGGGGCTTAAAAACATTCAGATACGACTCTTTGAGCGGAAATGCAACAACCAAGGCGTCCACTTATGTCGACAGGACCATTAAGAGGAGAAGCGTTTTCATTGAAAACCCTTTTCGACTTGGACATCAACGAGCATATTTTGACGATTTTTCTTAGATTCCAAATGGTGTGAGGTCAGCGCGTCGACGCACGAACGCCCAAGCAGGCCAGGCACAGGAGAGCCCGACGCTGTCGTGCTGGTGAAAGAAAGCGGCGCTCGGCGACCTGCTGGCAGGCAAGTGGGTCACCGACGGCGGCAGGGCTGCGAGCTTTGTTGTTGCTGCTCTTTTGGTAATGTTTACCCTATAACGATTGAATTGCTTCTACGAAAAGATTGCATTGCAAAAACTAGCAGCTGTCGTACGTAGATATCTGATAAGATTGTACTTAGCTTTATACAAAAATACAAGCTGTAGTATGCATATACGTGACAAGACTGAATTTAGCCTTTTAGGAAAATCAAGCCGCAGGATTATGTTTAAATACGATAAGACTGAATTTCCCTTCCTACGAAAAAATCTAGTTACAGGCGTATGGAAACATGCGATACAACTGCATTTAGCTTTGTATGAAAAACAAGCTACAGTATAGTAAAACGGCGCATGTAGTATCTTTGGTCCTTACAGGGTTAACTCACGACTTGTTTCTCTTACTCTGTTTCTGTTGTTTTTTGTTTTGATTGAGGTATTCCCAAGTAGCCAAGAAATAGGGGGCGGTACCGTACCCAGCGAATCGCACTGGCCCCTTACCATGCCTACATGGGCCCTATTGGAGCCGTCTGGTAGAGTGGTTCCTGTTAATATTTGTTCTCTCATATCTTAATATATTTTTTACCACTACAGCCGTTCTGGATTGCTTTCAGTCATCTACAAGGAAATATCTGAAGCAAAGATTCTAAAAGATATTCATATGTTCCAAATATATAAAACAAAAATTTCAAATTAAACCGATACAAAACGAATATACGAAAAACTCAGAGGACTGTGACGTCAGATCAGAGTTTCGTTCTGCACTGAATGCTTCCAGCGAAGCAGCACGTGGCTGCAGAGATCTTGACGTCGGCAAAAGTTTGCTTACGAGCGAAATGGATGCGTTGGTTGATGATTTCTGTTGAATTTGGTCAAATTATCTTTCCTTATAAATTTGCTCAGTAATCATAGAGCTTTTCCATCGTATGTGTCCCGTAATGTTATAATTATGATGTCTGATTTACGACTCCAGTTACTCCTTGAAGAAAAATAATGAACAATGTATTCATTTTTATAGACAACTGATGCGAGTGTATCGATGAGACTATTCATTTCGCAAATGCACATACTGTGAAATTACCTCATAAAATATAAATTTTTATACCATTATATTCTTGAATTTTTTGCTAATTTTCACTTTTATTTGCTGTGAATTCATTGAATGATTATCAAGACTACGCTACGTTTAGTTTAACCAGCGATAACGAATGCAGGTGCAACGGTTTCCTTCTTCGATCAGATTTTCATTGGTGCGATAGCATAAATGTGGTTTGCTAGGGCTTGCGATCCCGTGTTCGAAGGCTTAAATGTACACGTGTAGCATTCTTTGAAGATTTATTTTGAGGTTTGACTTGCATATCTATGGCATTCTCACGGACTAACCTTTAATTTTCGCTAAGTTCTTAACTATCAGCTGGGAGATGAGTGTTCTGTACCATTTAAACTGCAAGGATTCTTAAGCTATCTGATGTAGCTGACCGCCATGTTTTTTCAATGTACCATGTACCCGTAATATTTCGTAGTAATGGTAATTTATACCATAAACGATATAGAGAATGAATTTAATAAAAGTGGATAATTTTTTATCATATACTTATTTTGTAAACAAGTAATGCTACGTCGGATCATATAAAACCGGTACCGGTTTTCATACCGGCATCAGTCCACGGACCACCACTTTGAGTAGCACTGAATTTTAGAATGTCACTTAGAATTATCCCCCCAGGAAAGTAAACTGCGTTGGTCCAACTACTGATCACAGAGCCAGCTATCCTGGATGTGCGATTATATCGGGTCATTGGTTTAATACATGCGCTTATTTTTATGGAGCTCATCCTCTTTGAGAAATGGGGAAGTAGTCCGCGTATCGTCACCGATCTTTAAACGCAGGCTTTGTCAGCGCGGTCTTTGTTGGAAATTTTATGCATAATATTGAAATTGGCTCTCAAGCTCGCATAAAATAAATAATGCGGCAAGCACGATCACTTCAGTGAGAGAAGAAAGATGTGTTATGCCTGAAACAGCCCAGACCATACATGTAACAGTTAAAATACTTACTGCTCGTTACACACTTTACAAATTTTGAGTCTCTCAGTAGCTGTATTGCACCTACATCTCTGTATCCGTTAGATAATCCATAAATACAAAGGTATCATAACGAAATTCCGCTAACAAAGATGTCTGGTGTAATATGCTTGTGGCATTTACTTACGGCGCAGCACGACATTCACATGAATGTGTGAGTATGTTCCTCAGTCTCGGCACCACACCTGCGACAGGTGTGGAGGTTCAGCCAGTGTGCAGCGACTGCGACCCTCGGTAGAACTGGAAGGCTTCAACTGCAGAACGAACCCCGTGCGAAATTTTGTGAGCTCGTGATGTGTTGGCAGTCTTTGAAGAATTTATTCCATTGATATTTCTGATTTTGTAGCTTGCTATTCAAGGAGAAAACTATGTTTTTTTTAAATGAAGGGAATCTAATCATGCAGTTTAGTTGTCACTCTTACTCTCTGAGCTATTGTTTGACTACTTAAAGCTATTTTTGTTGTTTATGAATCAGCCGTGAACTTTACTGATTCCTTAATCTGAC
>VOMN01006709.1:0-12548 GCA_014899125.1 Orchestia grillus | reverse complement strand
CCGCTACATTTCAAAGTAGCGCTGCCCAGCTCTGCATATGCTGCATAAAGATTTTGTGGATCTACATAGGATGACCACATCACTATAATGTTTAGAAGATTACAGACTGGAACGCATGACTGCAAACCGTCTCACTGAATATTAATGGTAAACTTGTGCATTTCAGTCACGCATTCATTCAGATGTCTAGAGCAAAATTTCTTCAATATCTATGCCACCGCAACATGGATGATCTTTTATGGCTCAAGACTCGCCTGGTTCACGCGTATAATGCACGTTACTTCACGAGCCTCACCTGAGGGATGCAGATGGCCATGTTGAGGGCGAGCTCGCCTCCCTTGCTGATGCCTATCACGCCTACGCCGTCCTTGCCAACCTGCGAAGTATTCATCACATCAAATATTTGAAGACAACAGAGTCGTCGTCAGTACGGAAGATGTATTCTACAAATTCACGTAAAATATCGCCTCGTATCATTACATAAAAATAACCTGGCTATGATTTCTTGACCTTGGAATGGTAACCTTGGGTTTCTCATACCCCGTAGTTGGCCTTGTATTTTTTCCTAGGGATTTACCACTAAGAGTCTCTCCTTCACGTAACATTAGATGTAGGGTTACCATTATACGATTAATGTATTAGTTAACACATTTATGATTACGGTATTTTGCTCTTTGCAGCACCATCCCTTCACGACGTCACATCGAATGATTCATTAACTCCTGTTAATCAAGCGGGAAGTTTTCTAAAGACGACCTACATTAAAGTCGTAGTTCAAAATGAATATCGTAATCGTGAACGTTCCGTGATATAACTCAGAAAGCCTCTGGTTATAACCGCTCAAACTTTCTCAGCTGATATATTTGAATTGGATTATAATAAAGACATCGTTGCTGCACCCATCAACAACGAGGAAAGAAGATGCTGATTATATATATATATAATTATATCTTACCTCGTCAGGGTGACATGACACCTCACGGCTCTGGACCCCGGCATTATCCGCCGTGCTTGCCAAATTGAATGAAAACTTCTCGAGGAATTAGTGAAGGATTTCTCGTACGTTACCTTCTTTGTGAACGACTGTGTTAGCAGACGACGCGAAAATCTGTCACAGGGCTTTCACTGAAGGGAACAAAATAACCATTCAAAAAGACCTCAATTGCCTACTTTGACGGACCGGAATCTGGCATATGAACTACAACATTGATAAACGCTCAGTGGTGTACGTTCGAACCGATTGCCGAAGTTTCCATTACTAAATGAGCGAGAGACTTGTTGAAGAGCTAGAACAGCAAAGAGATCTTGGCATCACTATCACTAAAAACCTCAAGCATGACAAGCAAGTAGAAAAAGTGTCGAGAATGCGATCAGAATTCTCAGTTTCATAACAAGGAACTTTTAGTGTAAGTCCAAGAACATAATACTACCTCTCTGTAAAACAGTAATCCGATCACATCTATAATATGCAGTACAACTCCTACACTACCACTGGACATCAATAAAATGAAGCGAATTCAGCGCAAAGCAACCAAATTGATCACTGATCTCCGGAACCTCAGTCACGAACAGCGTCTGTGACAGCGTCTGTAACGGCGTCTCGCTGGAAAAAGAAAGATTTGCAGATTTCGATTACTTAGCCTCTCAAGGAACAAGGACTGAGAGGTTAAGTAATCGAAACATACAAATATCTTCGTGACTTCAACGATTTTAACCCGGAAGAGCTCTTCGAAAACATAGTCGCTACTGGCACCGTTAACACGTTCAAAAATCGTCTAGACAATTCAGACTAGAGATGCCCAGTATTTAAAATTACTGATTCGAAGTCTCTGTGTGTCAATTGCTGACTATGTGAAGAAATATTTGGTAATTGATATAATCCTAAATTGTAAAACGTCCACTTTCTTATGTTAAAACGAACTTCTCGATGCCTGTGCGTGAAAATCGATAACTGAGCATGATCGATTTATTCGGAATGGTTTTTTCCTTCTGCAGAGGTGCTATGGGTAGTAGCAGGGATGGGGCTCACAGAATACAAGTGGTAGTTATACTTCCTGGTTTTCGATCTTTCCTGCCTTCCAGTTTACTTTTAATCAGTCGCTCGCGTATTATTGGTGTCTGACGGCAAGGTACTAGGTAAGAAACCCAAGAATAGACCACCTGGCTCGTTTTTGAAGCCATATTCTACTCTATTCTGTCATACCCTGCAATCTATGACCAAGGAAAATGAATGGCTTCTGTTTCTTTATTTTGCGTTCCAGGATTAACATCTTCGAATACAAAGACGGTTAAAAAAGAAATTTGAGTTATCTTAGGGTGTGTGTGATGGTTTTAAAACAGAAGTATTGTCTACCTGTAGATTGATAAATATGTATTTTTTACAAACAGATCTCGGCTAAAATCATCGACTGTGTTTTTCCGCAATTTCAAAAAAAAAGACACAGATAAACAGACCTCTTCCCTGGAAAGAAGGTATTGCACTGCTTCATCAAAGTACGCAATTTCGACGGTGGTGGAGACGCTTTCGGGGAGGTCCTCGTACTTGAAGAAGGCCATGGCCAGTACAGCGAAGCCTCTGGAGGCCAACATGGCGGCCCGGTGCTCCCTGAGACCACCTCCTGCTCCCATGATGTCTACCACCCCAGGGAAGGGGCCCTTACCTGCACGTTCAGAATATTTCCTGTCAGTCGCTGGAACAAACGGAAATTTTAACTTCGATGGGTTAAATTTGTTGCGATAGTATCGTCGAGACGTATGAACTTTCCTATAATGATAGAGGTCTAAAGTATTTCATCAATTCTATGCACCTTTTACGCATGTCTTTACGAACAATACGTGTTCGTATTTTCCTCATGGATGGACAAGGATTGTTAGATTAGATTAGAAAATTATTTTGAAGCATCCTTTCCATATGAAATGTAATCTGGAGAAAGCGAAAACAAGGGTCCATTGAAACTTTGATTGGGACGTGCGCCATGTATGGTACACACGAACATCTAACTTAACTTAACGTAATGAAAGTACTTACGTATATGAATACAAATTTTCAAGTTTTTATAAAATTTGTGTTCATTACTCGAAAAAGCTAGTTGGGATTAGGGAAAAAAATGAATAGGATAACCAAATTTGTGACCGTAAAATTCTTCAATTTTAAACTCACAGCGGAAATTTTTGTCGACTTGAAATATTTCCTGCGTGGAGAATCAGTCAAAATTTTAAGCAAGGATTTTAGAAAACGGAGAATTGATGCACAGGGTGTATTCCCTCACAGGATCCCCTGTGCAGAGTAACAGCAAGTTAAGAATGAAGGGGAAGAAAAGACAAAGAAGAGATATCGACGAAGGCAAGAAAATTTATAGAATCAAAGTAGGTACGAGAGATCAAAGTCCCTAAGGCCTATCTATAGCTGAAGTCACCTTGGGACGCCAATATCATACGATAGACAAGCCTAATTAAGCTAACTCAATGGCCTATCCTCCGCCTCCTGACGGCGAGTGGGAAAAAAATGACGTGATGCTGACAACTTGTCCGACTTTTGTGTAATAAAAAAAAACGAAGACTTTCCGTGCTTATCGTCTAAGTGTAATAACATTGTTATCATTTTCTATATTTTCAGACACGTGAATTTGCAATTTATATAAGAAAATAATTGTCCTTATATTCAATAGAAATGTAAACTTAAATAAGTAGTGTTGATGAAATCGAATTGGCATACGCATACTCAAATAACAATACACTATACAAATAATAAATGAATCAAAAATGCAATCAATTTATTAGGAAATAAAAATAAGTCAGGGCACATTTAACGAATTGTTAAGAAGAATAAGACGTGCACAATGACTTCAAAACGTATATAATTAAAATAGTAAAAGTTAACGCGTACTGAATCACCCCCTAAAATACAGGTTATACCAAGAGTTAAAGTGATAACTGTGCAAGTAACAGGAGCACCGTTTTTCGCTGCTATTACCTATCAGGTTTTGTTAGTTAGAACTCTGTTATTATGGAAATTACCAAGTTATTTCATCAAGGTTCAGTGGTACTGCATGTACAAAATTTTATCATTTTAATTTTGAATCCCAACCAGAAAGTAACTAATAGAGAATGGGCCAACGGGATGGATACAACCCTGCTTCAAATATAACAGCTTCTGCTGGTTTTTCGCGCAAAACTTAATCCAGTCTTATTGCAAAATTATTGTGGTTGTTATAGGGTTAACCTGAATTTCAGTTGTTATGGACAACGACCCACTGACCAGGAGGCAGGAGGAGCGACCCCCGGACCNTACACAAGGGCGTCAGGCCGCTCTGCTCAGCACCAGCTGTGGCCAGCTGGGCAGCCACGGGACCTGGATACACCTCCAGCTGGTACTGCCGGCAACAAATAATTTAAATGACAATTATTACTTACACCAACCGACCGAGAAGTACAAGGTACGAAAATGAAGGTTTGTTAAAAAAGATTACCTTGCATCGGAAAAATGAATGGGGGACATCAGGAATTAGATACGATGGAACGGGATCGAGTGGGAAGGAGTTTACCAAAATGACACGTCGGCATCCCGGAAGAAGAAAATGGAATTTGAAATACGATTAGCTCTAATACTACGTTCAGAACTCTTAGTATTGCATGTGCTGCTACGTACAGAGTATTTGCAGGGCTCTGCGGCGCAGAGGTAGCGTACTTGCATTCAAGAAATCCAGGTTTCGATTCCTCGTATTGACAATGGACTATATTCATGCAGTCAAAAAGGGCTTTCCTCATGAAGAGAAAGCAAGCCAAATCCAATATTTCCCACTGCACCCAGGTGTACAAGTGGCACCGGCTCGAGTGGAAGTAAACATCAGTAATTATAAAGAATTGTAAACCTAATACGAGGTAACGTCAGCCTACCAGAATAAAATTTTCCTTTTTTTCTCGATCGTTAGGACTCCTGAGAATCTTGACTACGACACCATCACCATACGTTTTGTTGAGAAGCTCGGGCACACTACGTGCTCCCGAAGGTCTCGAGGTGTGTAAAATGATCGTAAGGCCAATTTACGTTCAATACACTTCTTTCAGACGCAGTTTAATTTCCTGTCACAAACTCACAATTGACCATAGTTATTGAAACGTGGGTTTGCCAATAATTACATATACATTTTGTATTTTTACGGTTCACTTAGTTTACAATAAAAACTTTTAGCCTCTTAAGTCAAGACGAAGAGCAGAAGATTCTTACGGTTCACTTAGTTTACAATAAAAACTTTAAGCATCTCAGTCAAGACGAAGAGCAGAAAATTTTTACGTTCGCTTAGTTTACAATAAAAACTTCTAGCCTTCAAGTCAAGACAAAGAGCAGAAAATTACCAAGAGACGATCCACCACTTCAATAAATTAGCAAACTTGAATAGATTAGGATACCAATAATGGAACTATTTCAATGAAAATACGTGTAAACGGAGAACGAAAACTCAATAATTTTTAAATTTTCTCTCCCAGCAAGGTTATTTTAACTGACAACTACCCCAGTTAGCGAAGAGCACAGCAGTTGTTCAAGACGCTGTCATGCTGTGTAGAATTCAAACTAGCAAAGGATCGCTACGAAAACTTTGGAAATTTTCTCTCAACCGCGTCTAGCTATTAGAACTGAAAATGAACGTCTTAGAGCTTTGTAGAGTTGGAAAGGCTTAGTTCCCAGCGGAGTGAAACTATTCTATGTCATTTTCATGGCAAGTCTAGAAACCATTGAAACCATTAATTCACCATTCAAATTTTGTGAGTTTGTAAAAGTTTTTCAGCATTTATGTCGATACAAGAAACTGCGTGAATTAAACTGGATCATCTCGTCTGAAAGCCAAAATATAACGTCAAGCTTAAAGCCTAATCTAGGTAGACAACAAACAGAGAAACTTTGGCAAGGCAGACAACAAACAGAGAAACTTTGGCAAGGCAGACAACAAACAGAGGAACATTGACAAGGTAGACAATAAACAGAAGAACATTGGCAAGGCAGACAACAAACAGAGAAACATTGGCAAGGTAGACAACAAACAGAGAAACTTTGGCAAGGTAGACAACAAACAGATAAAAATGAGCCAGGCAGACCACAGAAGTACCTACCTTGACAGGGACGCTGGGGTCACCGATGAAGAACTTGGCGTGCAGGTCCTGGCGACGCTCAGGGAGCAGGTGGGCGAAGGGCGCCATGGGGAGCACGCCTCTGAAGTGGCCCCCCAGAGCGGGGGTCCTCGTCAGGTCGATTTCGCCGGCATCGTCCGACCTTAAGAAAGAGTTTCAGTCAGTGAAATCGGTTCAAGCTGGGGACCGTACTCGCAAGTGCGGGCTCTACTTGATCTGTGCCACCTAGTCGGAATTGAGGAAAAGAGATTTCTCAGATTGTATTTTTGTTAGATGAAGAAACGATGTTTCTCTAGATGGGTCTTCAATTCCTGCAGCTCACAGGTACCATAAAAACAATTTATGTAAGCCGCTTGTACATTTCTTTTCGCGAAAAAATTGAGAACCAGGGAAATGGAGAAAATACATCCGAAACAATGACCGTATGATTCTTTGATTAATTGAGATTACACAAATAACTCCGAATATAATTTTAATAGAAACCAAAAAAGTGATTTTCTTAAGTTTTCAAATTGATGAAGGAAGAAAAAATACAATAAGTTTTGCTGAAAGCTTATTGTACACAATTGGCAGAACATCTGTGCTAAGAATTTGTTAATATTACGTTAAACTCAAGCTGAAAATAATTATAATTGGTGAGGCAAAATTTTGTGAATACAAATCTGATTTAGAGTTCAAGAAAGCTCAAACTTTCTTATTTATTATAACAATTTAACGAGCATTAAATTAGACTTGGAAAAATCTTCGATTCAATTTTTTTCAATAAATACGAAAAGCTGAGGGCTAGGCATGGCAACGTTTTTTAATATGCACTAGTTCTCAATTAATTGCCCGAACGCCATAAGTCGACGTCGAGGAAGCTCAGCTGACTATTATCGACTATCTCCCAAGTGCTGCTTGTTCAAATATTGTGAAAAATTAAGTAAACGGATTTCAATTTTAATAGAATGAAGGTATCATCACTAAACCTCAATTTGAAATGATAAAAATTCATTAAAATGTTGAAATTACGTTCTCCTAGCACATGCACATGAAAACAGCCGAAAAGTAGACCCTAGAGGCAGTTCAATCTCAACACTTCGAGACCCTTCGGTGCGTGAGGGCACCCCCCAAAACTGCAGAAGTACTTTTATTTTGCAAGCATATGGGGCTGCAGTAACCTGAAAATTATACGTCTTGGTACTCTTTTTAGAAAATTAGCTTTTGACATTGTTTATTTTCAAATTGGTAAATACGATTGTCAGAATTTGTTTATTTAATAACAAAACCTAACATTTTGTTTCGGTCTCAAACGATTAAATTTGCTTGCATAGAGATACAATGAAAGCATTTAGTACACATAGTTGTCAAAAAGGTGTAAAATATTTCTTGGTTACGACAACTATTAGAATAGACGAAATTCAGGAAAACTTTTCTGGACAAAGGTCGGAGAATGAGTATATCAGTGAAAATGGCGTTGATGTCTAGTGAAGCCATAGAATAATTACTTACATCATCAGTACAAGAAATCGATTCAATAAATTGATGTAAATAGGTCAGGGTAAGAAATGTCCTGCAAGGTAACTAGAAAATGGAGCGAAGGTCCCAACTATGCTTTGCAAAAATGGGCAAATGGGCAATGGTAAGTTTGCTGCTAAATTAGCTTTGTGAACCTAAGGGAGACCGCACAAATCCATGGACCTTATCTATAACAAGAACCTACGTGACCTTCACTTCTGCCTTCCGTTACCTAAAATTTACTGGTACAGTTCTTTCCTCGCATTTGTGGAAGTATCTCTAAAATAAATCTGAAAAATACAATATTGCAATGTCCTTACGAGAAAATAGGATAAAATAATTCAAGGTGTCTAAAAAAAATCACATCTGTAGACTATGACGATAGATTTTTCTTAAATTCAGAGTGCGGTCGTGATGGAGAACGTACACTAGGTTTACCACCACAGTAAACAGCTAATCAATACTAACTGAATTTAATGTAAAAGGTTGCCCGACGAAACATTCGATCCGAAATAAAGCCCTCACCGATACATAGCGAGGGTGAAGAATGGCACATCGTAGCAGTCACTGGCGGTAGTCCTGAGGGTGTAGACTGAAGACTGGCTCAGCCCTGCAATTTTCACTTCGACTGACTCGTCCATCAAGCATGATGGAGGCGTCACCGTGATACTCGGCGAGGCCTGAAGGAAATTTACTCCATAAATTGCTACCAGTAATAAAGAGCTTTGGATTAAATAAGTGTTGTGACTGACCCTCCGCTGTCTTAAAATACCGGAGAGTCCGTAGTATTGTGCATGAATAATCCGATCAAGGCTCCATAAGAGCTCGAATGTTCTGCTTTAAATTTCTGGATAAAGTTATAAGTATAAAATTCAATTTTCAAAGTCAGAAACACGTTAGGATAGTCTAAATAAAAATATTCACCTGTAACAATGTAGACTTACCGACATTCTGAAAGCCCACTCTTCGGGAATGGTCTTCGACAGATGCTTATCTGAAAAAATTAAAAACAAAATCAAAAAGTAAAACACCGTAAAAGAACTGAAAGAAATTCCTGCGACGTACAAATAACATAAAATCAGAAAGAGGTAAACGAGCTCCCTTAATTTGGATTATTATTATTACTGTATTTTTTTGGTTTAAAGCTCCCTTTCCACATAAAATGCGATACTAAGAGAGCGAAGAGAAGACGAACCATTTAGTATGGACTGAAAGAAACGTGAAATCTAGGCACAGGTGTGTTCCCAAGTTAAGAAGGAAGAGGAAGGAAAGATAAAGAAGCAATAGCGAAGAAGGTGTGAAAATTTAAAGAAGTAAAGTGGGCATGAAAGGAGTCCCGAAGGCCTATCTATGGCTGAGGTAACCTTGAATTGAATTTAGTTCAGTTTAATCATAAACTGAAAATCTTTATTAGCCACCAACGTACTTTCAACACAGGTCGAAAGTAACACAATAAAGACTATTGAAGACTTTAGGTTGAGAGACCTATGGAAGTATCATATAATGCTGTACATGAATAACTTCACACCCGAATGGTTTTAAACTTAGAGCAGATTCGTCGCATGAACTTTTCTGGTGCAGAAGAAGTGTGAAAAGTTGCAGAAATTCCGATAGGAAGTTAACTTAGTCTCCCTTTCGAAGCAAAACAAGAGAGTTTCGATCCTGGGAAATTCTTTGACATCGGGTTCCTGTTCGTAATTTTGACAAGCTTTCAAACGGTACGGAAAATGACACTTGTGAAACTAACACTATCTTCATTAATAGAGTCCGTATGAGTCATCTAATTAACTTAATTTTTCACCCAACCGAATCAAGTTGGATCCCCTGAAGACCGTGAAATACTGCATCCAATGCAACAAGCACCATATTGTTGCCACTATCTACGCTATCAGCTTATACCTCAAGGTCCATCACACTGCGATACACAATCGAAGTACTTATCATACTCCCTGCAACTAAACAAATAAATGCGAAAAGCTTCCTTTTGCATCTCCCTTAGACTATTGAAAGAGGCTTTCAGTGGTGAATTTTATAGGAATCAGGTTTTCCAATTCGCAATTCCGATTCTACTCAGACTTCAGTCAAACTTTTTTCCAAATAAAAGGCTAAATGATTTTGTTCTTACGATCTTTGAGTTTTAGGAAAACGTGGGTCATCAAGCTAATCTTGAACTAAATCAGTTGAGCTCGAAACTCCGTTAACACTTAGACTGGGATTCTCCATACAGGAAAAATTTCATGTTGACATATATCTCCGTTGCGAACGTAATAATTAAGGGTTTTTCACGAATTGGGTTTTCTGTTAATTTTCTATTTAATCAGAACTAGCTTATTCGAATGATGAACACAAATTTAACGAAAACTTGGATTGCATTCATACATGATAGTGCTTTGGTTACGTCAGGTTAGGTTAGATGACCACGTGTACCCTGTGGGACCCACTTCGGAAGCAAAGTGTTAAGTAAAAGAAGTCGTAACTTACAAGCGGCAGATTATGAATCACTCTTACTTACCATCATGGAAGAATGAAGTGATCAGATTATTGAGTATGAAGAAGAATTGGATTAGTTGAGGTAGTCCATCCCTCCTCGACACCCACAATGCTGTAAGGCTGACCTACGATGTTCGCCAATTGTGACCATGTTGAATTTCGCGCGTGTTCACAACTTTAGCTTTACAACTACACGGATGTAGCTTCTAACGCTTACACATGAGACTTCCAATTGACAAAGAATGATATTTTACCGTCCAGCCAGAGCACCAGTTAGTTCGATCTTCTTCAGAATTGTATTAAAAAAGTCAACTTAAGTAACGAGTGGTGAACATAGGCGACCTTGAAATTAAATCTGAGAAGGTAAACTAAGCAGTTAGGACGACGAGTTTATTAAAGACACAATGCGTTTTTTAGAGACTTCCTCGACAGAGGAAGCAAGGTGTGATTTGAGCGTAATATAGCCTTTGTTCAAAGTGTGATTTTCAAAAAATTAGTCCAAAAATAACTATAAACACTTTATTGCAGGCCTTTTTGACTCAAATGAGCAAGCAACCTCCCTTCCTTTCACAAAATTTGGAGCCCTTTGACTCGGGTTCACCGGTAACATAACACCCTGATTGAAACAATGCAGGTAAATTTGGTTAGCGTTTACTTAAAATTGATATACTGCACAGGGAGTTTTGTTCATCATACAGCCTTCATTTTGATATCATTGGACATGATTCTTTCCTGAGTTACTAAAATAAGATTTTTAAAGGTTCACAATGAGGAAATAAACCTTTAAAATATAGTTTAAAATGAGCTAATATTGTACAACCTGTCTCTCGCTCTTGCGCTTCTTCTTTGGGCTGCCTTAGGTTAGGTTGTACGACAGGTTTGTTCTGTAGATTTCAGTTGACGTAACGTGAAAACTCAAGTTTTCAAAATTTATGAGAATGTGGTTCTAGTTTCTTCAGACTCTGCGTCGTAACGCTGTGTTAGTACGGGAACGGGCTAAATTTATTTCTATGTCCTTTTTTTATGATTTGAAATTTTTCGAAAATAAGTCTCCGCAACTCAGAAAAAATATTTTCCAGTGATACTAATACGAAGGCGGGACGCTTTCACAAGTTATCACTACCCTTGTACGTTAGTTACGTTACGTCACGTCAAATTACGGTCATAAATAAGCTAATCAAAGCTAACCTAACTTTATTCAACCTAACTTGACGTAACGCAACCGCGAGAGAGCACAAGACAGCCAAAGACGCTTTGGAGAGCAAGAAAATACACATCACAAGTTGTGGAGTATGAACTAATTTTCAGCTATTTTTTCCTCCTTAAACAGCTTTTCATATATTTTCGCCCCCAGGAAAAAAAACGTTCTATCCAATGAGACTAAAACCAAGTCTGAACGATAAATTGGATGCTGTGTGGAACACACCTAGGTAAAGTACTTCATAATCGAAATAATATCACCGTCTCCATCACCTAGAATAGCAAAACAATGCGAAATAAACAACAACAAGCCTGTTGTAATTTGTTTACAATCGACTGCATTATCAAACGAATCGAGTATCATTTTGAACGCGAGAGGTTCATGAAAATCAGTCCACACTTTATTCAAATCAGTAGCCGTGAATCAAAGTACAACTGTAGGAAAACTTCACTCACTTTCTTTCATTGGGTATACCTAGGTGGTATGCAGGACGAATAAGAGTGTCTCAAGTTCATACTTCATCGAACGCGTTAAAATAGAGAGTAGACCGACTATGTCGAAACTGCCGAAACATTTTGTGGAGTTGTCGTTCATCAACTTCAATTTCTACGGAGCTCACGTTAGTATAATTTGTTCTGAGCTCGCTTCAATAATTTCTGAATTCAAATAAAAAATGAGCAAGATTAGGTCTACCTCGAAGTTTGTTTCTTGACGCGTAATTTTCAATTTTTTATCAAATAATTCTACTTAGGACAAAAATCGCGGCATATCAAGAACAAGAATTTTCTCGACTCCTATGCAAATTTCTTATTAAAACAACCATCTCTGTCATATTCAAACATACTACGTTCTCATCCCTATTTCTGTAAAAATGTTTGATCTGGCAGGATATCAATCATAAAAGTTGATCACCGTGGAGCCCGAGCCATACGATCGATGTTGCCTGTAGACGCGAGAATACTACTCTATTTTCATAATGGAATAGGAATTTTGGCCTAAAGAAACTAAGAATATCAATTTAATTACTTAGCACCCTCCTTACTATCGTTATTTACTCACGGTATCGTAAGAGTTCTACAACGTGTAAGATTTCATACGTTGCAGGGAAATATTATATTTTTCCTTTGTCGATCACTCGAATACGAAACACTCATTCAAACTAACTTATTTCAAGAAATAGCGTTCAATACACAAAGTTAACACGTTGACTCCGAAGTGGGTCATATATGGTACA
>VOMN01006707.1:0-42122 GCA_014899125.1 Orchestia grillus | reverse complement strand
TGTGGGTGAATGGGGGCCTTCTGTGGGTGAGTGGGGGGCCTTTCCTTCTGTGGGTGAGTGGGGGCCATTCCTTCAGTGGAGGGGAGTGTCTTCACTTCAGTGGTTGAATGAAACTCTTCGGAGAGCTTTTCTCCTGAGTTCCAAAACTGTCGTCTTGCTGGACCCGCTTAGATGTTCTTTTAAAAACTAAATTTTCTTGCACAATCCATTGTCTAGTGAAGTAACGCCTGCGAGAATAAATTTCTACAATCTATAATGTAGAAACAACAGGGTAGTGAGGTGAGAAGGTGATGCATGCTTGGTCCCTAGTGATTCAGCACCTTTTAAACACACAATTCAGCATTTATGGGATAAAAAACACTTTTGTCCTATTAATTTCGCTTTCTACGTCCATATTAAATAGTCCCTTCTCTTTCGGTGCGAGATGGTCAGAGTTACTAGAGCGTTGCTATCCTTATTATTGCTTTTACTACTACTGCTATTCATTTCACTTCACGTGATTACGATTCTTTCTCTGGAGATTAACGGACAGCATAAGGTGACGCAGTGGAGCAACTACGAAATATTTGAGGGAAATACTTTCAATTAGTAGCATTCACAGAGCTCATACTACCTCTCAGGCGCCTCATGGGTTACCAATATTAAATTTAGCAATACTTGTTGACATTTGGCTAGAGAGCATGAGAGTAATTTGGTAGAGTTCATTTTCACACGTTTCTCATGTCATGTGTGTGAGGCTGTTGCGTATGAGGCATTTGTATGAGGCTGTTGTAGTTGTGTCGATCATATGATTCATATGATTTCATGGTAAAAAAATTGGTTTTAGTCCGCATAGTTTTCTGATAGTTAGTATTCTATTTGGTGGGCTAATACTTCTCAGTAACAAGCGTTGCTATCCGTCTATAGAGTTGAATTCTTTTATGTGTTAGGTGCACTGTGCATTCAGGTTGTATGTACTAACATGTTTTGTTTCAATGTGTGGTTTAATGTGGTTCGCGCATGGTTCCTGTTATCATTCTAGAGAAGCTGAGAATACTGGCGCACTGATTTCAAGCGAGTCATCACAGCAAGAAATGCAGATGCAACAATCACTGCCACAAATGCTGCAACCACTGCCACAGATGCAACAACCACTGCTACAGATGCAACAACCACTGCCACAGATGCTACAACCTAATGATTCTCTGCAACCTGAGAAACCGATGCCAGAGTTGGAGATGGAGCAGCGCCACGATACTGTGGGGTGTGTGGTGGTGGACTCTGAGGGGCACGTGGCCTGCGGCACCTCTACAGGAGGCATCACCAACCAGCTCTCCGGCAGAGTAGGGGACTCTCCCATGGTGAGAGGAAGTCTGAAGGAACAGAATAGTTTCTTCTTTACCATAGTCTTTTGTGATCTCTACTTTTTAAATGTGTTTGCCCATTATTCTTATAGTGTACGTGGTTATTTCTTAGAATTTCTAAACCGTTTCCTGGTGCACTTATCCTTCCTTGTTTTTTGCTGCTGTAGTGAGGGGCGAAGAAACTAGTTATGTCAAGGTTTTTACTTGCGTTTTTATTGTTATTCGGAACTTTGAACTCTCGACCCCTCTCTGTGTTGTATGAGAGGAAATAATCGTGGCATTTGATTTGTCTTGACCCCTCAGGGGGCATAGAATAGGCCATAGGCAATAGAGGTAGGTTAGTTAGGTTTGTCTATCCTATGCTATGGGGACTAGCGCCCCCAGGGGAGCACCGCTAGGCTACCTCAGCTTTAGATAGGCCTTCGGGACTTCTATCTTTCGTGCCCACTTTGCTTCCTTCCGTTTTCATTCCTTCTTCGCTATTTCTTATTTGTCTTTTCTTCCTCTTCCTTCTTAACTTGCTGTTTCTATGCGCAGGGGATCTTGTGTGGGAACACACCCTGTGCATAGATTCCCCGTTCTCCTAAGTCCATACTAAATGGTCCCTACTCTTTCGATGCGGTATAGCCCTCGAGGCCAGTGCATTGCGTCTAACCCCAATAATAATAATAATAATGATTTGTCTTGATGCGTTATTTCCTAATAGTCTTGTGCTAGAAAACGAGTCGCGTCATAGTGGGACAGAACATTAGTTTTCTTGAACGAGCCTTGCATGTTTCTGACCATCCCTTCGTTTCAGATATTAATGTAGCAATGCAAATCTTGTATTAATGAAATAAAAAATATAGGTTGGAAGATTCAAGTATCAGAATATAAAAAAACGAACGCGTCGGATGCAGTGAACATTTGTTGTTGTCCTGCTAGGTTAGGTGTGGTTGGTACACTGATGACCCCATAGGAGCAGTGATGTTTTAATGAAACCCAGAATATAAACATATTTATTAATTCCAACACAGTTGACATGCAGTACATAGTTAGGTTTTCAATGCCTTATAATTATTGACGCTTAAGGGATGTGCGGAATGTTAGGTTCAAGCTTCCTTTTCCAAAGGAAGCACTCCGTGGTTCCGTGAAAATCACTTGCCTCAGCCGGGAGTCGAACCCTTTCTTTCCAGCAGTGCGCCAATCACTGTAACCAGTGCGCCATGGTGGAAAATAGAGGAATTCAAGCATGACATTGAGCAGTAGATCAGGAACGAACGAGTCTGGTGCAGTCAACCTCTTATCCTGGCAGGTTGGTTGTGGTGGGTACGCTGATGACGCTGCAGGAGCTGTGTCCACTACGGGGCACGGCGAGAGCATCATCAAGGTGTGCTTGGCACACCGCATCGTCACCAGCTTACAAGCAGGTCAATAATCCGATCAATTTCTACACGTTCACCTCTCTAAAAATTTCAAAACTTGCACAACTCCTGCGTTTAATAATGATTTATGTTGCGGGTGAGATCAGCAGGAGATCGTGACGCGCCGATTACCAATGATTTAGTAGTCTAACTACTACTACTACTACTTCTACCATTTCTACTACATACTATTTCTACCATCACTTCTTGTGTTACTAGTGCTGCTATTGCTACCACCGCTTCTTATATTACTGTTGAAAGTGTGCTGTTTCTGCTTCTTCTACCACCATTACTTCTTAAGGAGACCTTCCAGAGGCAGAACCATTTTCCTATGGAATGGATTATTGATTTGGCCCACTTATGTGACTCCATGAAAGAAACACATTTTGACCATGTTTTTTACCCGATGTCTTGAAAAAAGGTGTAAATGTAATTTTTAGTACAATTTTCAAAAAGATTCGTAACGCATTTTCTGTACTTGATCGATGAGGTTGGTTTTATTGTGTTCCAACGCAAAATCTCTTTTTGAAGAAGTATATTATCATATTTTGAAAAAATGTTCACAACTTTTTCCTTAATTTTTGTGTATAAATGTTCAAGTTTTCAAGTTAAAAAAAATCGTTCAACTTTTTAAGTTTGCATTAAAATTCCCCGTTGAATGACTACGTTTCATTATTGTAGGCCGAAAACTCTAAAAGCTGTTACGTCTCGAAATCAAAACGTGTTTTTCAGGAGAATCATATAAATCAAAAAAGTATCATTTGTATATTCCCCGCGAATTTTCCATAAAAAAGTGCATATTATAAATCATCCAATTAATATAGCATGATACTCACCAAGTACCGTGACTGCTGTGCTGCGCGTGAGACAGGGGAGTGATGGCAGGTGAGACAGGGGAGTGATGTTGGTAGAGTCGGAAGCGGGATCATAGGCAGAGCTGCTATGGAGCGACCGCGGCTCCCTTCTTAATTTATCTATAGCCGAGGTAACCCAACTGCTGCCCTGGGAACGCTAGTCTCTATAGCATGGATAATCCTAACTAACCTAACCCTACTACATATCCTATGCCCCCCCCCCGAGGGGTTGTATGGTGTATACAATGGATCTTTTGCACGTAATTTGTCTGATAAAAATACATTTTTAATTTATTTGCTTCTCCCTCAGGGGAGCACTGCTAGGCTTCCTTAGTTTTAGATAGGCCTTTGGGACTTCTAGCTTTCGTGCCCACTTTGCTTCTTTCCGTTTTCATTCCTTTTTTGCTATTTCTTATTTATTTGTCTTTTCTTTCTCTTCCTTCTTAACTTGCTGTTCCTATGCGCAGGGGATCTTGTGTGGGAACACACCTTGTGCATAGATTCTCCGTTCTCCTAAGTCCATACTGAATGGTCCCCACTCTTTCGGTGCGAGATAGTCTGAGTTACTGAGGCGCTGCTATCATTACCCCTACTACTTGTTTGCTTCTCCTGAAAAATGTTATGTTTTGACTTTGAAGTGCATCATCTCTTAGAATTGTTGGTCTACAATTACGAAACGTAGTTTATTCAACGGGGAATTTTAATGCTAACTCAAATTATTGAACGATTTTTTTTTCATTTAAAAGCCTGATCATTTATACACGAAAATCGGAGAGAACATGTTAAGATTGTGAACATATTTCAAAATCTGATGGTTTATTTTTTCGTTATCAAAAAGCGGTCAATAATTTGCGCTCCCTGCATTGTAACACGTACAATCAAACCGATCCCCATTGTTCTAGTGCAAAAAATGCTAATGGAACCTTTTAAAAATGCGACAAAAATTGTATTGTTTTGCGTTCCATTTTTTCGAGACATCAAGAAAAAAAACAGGGTCCTACTTTTCATATGCTTTTTTCAGCGAGTCAGATGCGTGCCAAACTTGAAATGATCCGTTCCATAGGAAAAAAGTTCTGTCCCTGGGCGGTCTCTACAACCACTACTTGCAGACGTCTCAACCCCGTAAGCCTAATTTCGTGGGCGCCTCCCAAGCGTGGTGTAGGTCCGAGTAAGTGCCAGCGGTGGGCGGGATCTGTGTTGAAGCCCGGAAGTTCTTCAAGTAATTACACATCGCACGACAGTGTGGCTCCCTTGGACACTCATTGCCATAGTACCGAGTGAGGGAGTCGGTGACATAAATCTAATCTAAGGTGAATCAGCTCTTTTTCTTTGACCTCCTCCTTATTCGATCTTTGAAGTTTGAGTTTTTTTTGTCTGGGCCACACTGGTGTGCTGCATTAGACCGTAACACAAGTGAGCGTTGTACCAGTACTTTCTGTGATTGAGCGATATTTTTTACAATTCAAAATTGTAGGTCCTGTTTGGCTAACTCTGATTTTTGCATTCTGGGATCCCTGTACAAAACACGAGCTGAAATGCGGTGTATGCTCTATTAATGTTGTTAGCTATTAACTATTTGTGTGTCATTGTAGGCATGTTTTCATTAAACCTTTAATATTTTTAATGATAAACTTAGGAAGTGTTTTCACTTTCGTTTCAGATATTTTGTTGAAAATGAGACTACGCTCGGAGTGCAAAAATCAGTTTTTACGATTTTTTCTCCATCATTACGAATTTACCTTCCAAAAAGAAAACATTCCCAATCTGCTTCATTATTTTATCTTCGAATGTGAGAGAAAATCAATGTTGCAGGTCCCCCAAACTCAGGAGAACTTTCGCGCTGTTATTCAGTATTAGTTTCTCGCTCAGAGCGCCGTTTAGGAGCAATCGTAGCGGGAATCATCTGTATTTAATTTAGGAGTGTCGATGTTAGAATATAGGGAGTTGGTTTCTTTTCCTTCCGCGTGTTCATTTCGATCTCAAGCGCATTTTATGATCAGTCGTACATTTTTTTCAACTATACTGCGAAATATCTCAAGCGCACTCATATTTCTTTCCTCCATTCAAGCCAAGTTCATGATGATCTCATTAAATATTCGTTTGCAACGTCTCGTTTAAAATTTACTAGTTCCTTATGAGACATTCGGCCACCCCAGCTTGGGCCACTCGTGTGCCGCTTCACAGCTCACCGAGATGCATTTGCAGGATCGTCGTCCGAGGAAGCAGGGAGTGAAGCGTTGGCTTTCATGCGGACGCGAGTGGGGGGCCGTGGTGGGGCGGTCATTGTGAGCACCGGGGGCGACGTCGCTGCGCCCTTCACCACCGCCCGCATGCCCTGGGCCTTCGTTCGGGGCGAAGCTCTGCACTGGGGCATGAATCCCGGGGAGCATTTTGTGGAACCTCTACAGTCTGCTGGGGCCGTGGTATAGGAGAAGGCGCTGCGTGTGTTGGTGGACGTACTGCATCCCTGGTGTGTGTACGGGTATCGCGCAAATGTTTTCCCAGGTTTTTCCCCCCCAAACACGTCACAATTTTGCATTTAATGTTCATTACTCCAATTATCACCACTCTAAATTTTCGAATAGCATAGGTAATAGTAATTTTTATTCTGCGTACACTTGATACCAGAGGTTAATATGTGTACCACTTCTCGCATTTGACCTCAGGTGCAAAGATATCCCCATTTTATGACCATGATCACTGGTATCACGCAGGTGCTTTTCGCTTCACCATTACGGTGTAGGAGGTGCCTTCTAAATGTAAAGCTATTCAGCGGGATTGTGCAATACACGTCAGTATGCTCTTGGGAGTGTAGGAGATTCATTTCAACACCAAACAGGGGATATATTTTCAAGTGTAAAATTTTGTTATTACTATGCCCTGCAAAATTGATTGAAACAAAAGCACTTGATTTCTATCATACTTGCGGAAATAATGATTTCTGTTTGTATCATTTTTCATCACGTTACTGTAAACTTAAACGCTTTGACAAGTGAACTGGTTCAATGCGTATCCTTAGTTTAGCCTTCCTCTAACAAAACTTAGACTTTTTGCTTCTGGTTCGTATACATTTCAGAAAGTGTGCGAAATTTCCTAACAGATTCCTAAATAAAATAACTTCTCCAAATGCATACAGCAGCAATTTTATTTATCCTTGAATAAATGCATGTATGAATGTAGAGTCACATACGTAGTAAATATAACTGCTATCCAAAGGATGCTGACTTTTCTCTGTACAACAGCACGTGTAACGATACCACCACGTCAGCTGAGAAGCTGGGCTTGAGAGAACCGCTCGACTGGGTGAGCTTGTAACAGAGGTTCCCAACCTCACTCCTACGCCTGCACTCGTAAAAAAAGGTTCATGTATCCTCGCACCCGCGTAAACACGGATAGTTAATCAAATAGGAGGGAAGTGATTCTATTTACTATTCCGCAGGGGAGTAATGAGTAAATTAATTAGTCATTAAGCAGGACACTCCCCGCACCCATGGTTGGCAAAGTTGGCAACAACCCTGCCGAATTCACGTGAAATAAAATTGTGTAAATGAACAACTTTTGAAATTGGCGTTGAGGAGACACTTCATGATTTGTTCAGAGAAGATGATGCGCTACAATAATATTCCCGCAAAAAAAAAAAAAACATTGTAACCTCATATTTAGTATGATAATGCCTTCAATTTCATAGTTAACTTTTTCTTCACGGAAGAAATTATTACACAAGTTCCCTAAAATCTGATGTAGTCGTATTTCATGCTTACTGTGCACGAGTTATTTTATAATTTCAAGTAACTGCTCAGCGATCGGCAAATATTTAACTGGGATGAAAATATCTCAAACTCGAGAGAAATTTTTGACTATTTACTGAAGGTGTCCGTGGTGAATTTAAAGTTCGACGAAAATTTTAAGTTTGGCAGTCGATCAGGCAAAGGTGCTTGACGCACAACAAAAGCAGTAAAAGAGTAATTCAGCATACACTGTACGTGACATCCCATCGCAGAATCACAGAATATCCAGGAACCAAAGACTTGGTGTGGAAAGGTCAGAACAGTAACTATTTATTTAAACTTTGCGGAATAGTTTTAGGTTATTGCGTGTTAAAACACTCAAATAGTTATCAAACATTTTAATTTAATAAAAATTTTATTCGTCGAGCTTTGAAAATTTTTCATCTTGAATAAAAGGTTCAACTGTGCTTTGTAAAATAAATAGCTGTTGGTACAAACTCTTCAGAGGTGACAAGAATGCTTTCGGCCAGATATCGTACCAAAGCGAAGTGAGACCAATGCCAAGTACACTTTACTGTACAGAATACATTACTGTCTCATTCTGGTGACAGGAGCATCAAAATAATATACGAGCTTTAAATTCAATATGTAAATCATTGGCAGCTACACCCAGGATAGGCCCCGCAGCTGATGGAATTCCAAAGCGGAGCTGGTAATGGAGAGCGCAACACGAAAACAAAGGCCATGCTCTGCAAAATCAAACCAATATATTTTGAGGGCAAGTCTGACCAGGATCAAATAAAAAGTTACACAGACATATTGGCTGAAACTAGTGATGAAAATCCAGGCGAAAGGCCGAGAATATTTGAGCGACAGCTGATTTACGGCCTACATTTTTTATTTTAAACATGAAACAGTCTCAATCATTTCTTTACCCCCAATTCATCCTCATTATTTAGCCCAGTTAGGCCAATGCTACACCGCCTCACCAGACGACATGTGCTCCAAATCACCTTCCACAGCGTCGTCACAAATACTCCATATTTAGGCAGCGTTAGCGTGAACTTTGACGACCTCTTCGAGGTCCTCCAGCTTTGTGACGCATGCAATGAGGGACTCCATTTTGTCATCCTCGAGCACAACGGGGTTGTGGGGGATGAACTCGATCTCAGAGGACTCGATGGTAAAGCCCAGCTTCACTAGGCCTGACCGCACGGTGCCCAGGTCCGCAGAGTCGCACACGAACTGAAAACCATAGCATTTCAACAGTGCTAAAGTAGTTAGAAAAATTTGTACGCTCAACCGAATGATCTTCCGAAGATAAAATTTAGTTCATCGATAGAAGTGAACCGTCGTTACAACATACGATAATGTAATACCTAATCTATCTACAGTATGCAATACCTAATCTATCTATAGTAGGCAAGGTGTATTTTTCGTAGGATTCGAAGAAAAAACTAACATAATTGTTTGAGAGCGAGCTGCCATGCAATCAAGTCATTTCAGGAGGCAATCAAAACACAAAAAACAACGGGTCAATTTCGAATAGAATCGGCAACTGCTCATCTTTGCATCTTTTCTAAACCAGCAATAACAGCGTTAATATAATTCAATACTCGTCTTGAACATAGCTAGAAGGAAGAGTTTTGATCATTTTCGAACACATAAAGGAGGAAATTAGACGATTGTACGATTCGCACCCATCGCCCGCAAGTCAGAATCCAACGCAAAAGCCAAACCTGTTGTATTGTACGAGAGTGATGGCTCAAAACGGTAAATAATTAATGACAGGGTAAAATTGAACAGAATACGGAATAATTATAATTCACTACAATAGTTAACCAACGTTTCAAATGTTTTATCAAAAGCTATAAAGTCCCCTTGAAATTTTACTAACAGTTTCAATTCAATCGAAAACTCATTAAGTCTGAATCCCAAAGGATTAGGGTTCAAGTCTGCAAAGAGGCTGTGTTGAACGTTGACCGTACAAACTGCGACTCTTCAAAATTTAGGTTTTTTGTTTTAAAGCCCACAAAAAAACGTGTAAAAACATGAATTAGTAGGTAATACTTGAAATGCGAGCGCGAAAGATTTAGTTAGAGAGAAGCAAATTCTGAATCGAGACTTGAACGTTTATGTCCATGATGACTTTGCACAATAATTCTCACCAATGATAAAAAGTTCACCGGATAAAGTAATTCCAGAATTACTCTGAATAACTTGGCCGAAGCTTATCCCCATAAAAGAACCTTTATTAATTCTAACACGTTTTACATGGGTTTACAATGCCTAACAGCTACTGGCGTGATGCGGGGTGCGAGGAATGCGTTGTTTAAGCTTCCTTTTCCAAGGAAAGTACTTCCTGGTTACGTAAAATGCCTGCCTGAGCCGAGATTCGAACCCTGGTCCTCTCGGCTGCGAGGCCATCACGCTACCAGTACGCCATGGAGCCCATAAGGCAGCTGTTCCCAACTTATGTTACACCTGCATCCGTAAAAATATTTACCGTTTCCTCGCAAATACATTTATAGCTAAATGAATGTGAAGGAGATGAATTTATTCATTACTCCACAGGGAAGAAATGAATAAATTAATTATCAATCAAGATGAACACTTCTTACATCGCTGGTTTAGAAACCTCGTCTGCTCGAGTTCACAAAAGCAAAACTAGGAGATGATGAAGTAACAAGCTCACGTGTAAAGCACCGTCGACGACTTCGACTTCCTCAGCGCCCACTTCGATGGCGTGGTCTTCAGCCTCGGAGAAGCTGACAGGCTTGTCCTCGAGCTTGCCGTCAGTCACGATTACGCCGCGCTCATTGAACATGTGGCGCACTCCGCCCTGTTGCTTGTCCTCCTTGAATCTGGATACACAGTCGTTACCATCCACATTCAAGCTTGCTGTTACAGTTTCATAAACTCTGCTGCACTATAAACCCAGTGTTGTATTCCACATTCATGGTTTCTGTCAAAATTTCAACAAACCGTTTTCTGTTCATCAGAGTACAAGCCACACTCTAAAACCAGTCATAAGCACCCACATTCAAGGTTTCTGTACAAGTTTCAAAAACTCGGTTTCCACTAGAGTACAAGTTTTTCACATTCCAAACATGGTTATTACCATGTACGCTCAGGACTTCCGTCCAAGTTCCAACAACCCGCCTTCTTTCCGCTACAGTACAGGCCACTCTTCATTCTACTCAACTCTTAGAAATGCCCTTGATTCACAGTGATAATTTTCTGGCATCAGAAGCAACATATACGGGTAGTGAATGCAGAAGTAGACAGTAATTAATTGTGGTTAAAGCAAGGATCACAGTTTAAAATATTTAAACACTCCATTAGGTAACAAACTAAAAATGTAGTGATTGTGGCAATAGTCAGATTTAATATAATTTTACAATGTTAAACACACATTTACAAACGGGTACATTCAAACATTGTAATTTACAAGAAGTAGTAGTACAAAGATCACTAGCACTTTGGCATACCTTGCCAAACTCACAGAAGCAAGATTTTACATTCTACCAATTACACAATGCAAACTACTGAGCAAAGTATGATTTCTACCACAGGTTTTCAAAGGCAATTCCCTACATCTTTTATTATTGTTCCAAGTAAAGCCTGGAATATAATTTTAATTTGACGTCGAGATCAAATTGAATGTGCTCATTAGGTTTCAAGTTTACTTTCCTTTCATAATACTCCATAACAATGCCATCAGCTGAAAATCAATTAATGTGAGAACCATTTCATAACTTTTCTTATAATTTTAACCCATCCCTACCAAGGGTAGATCAGCATATCATGTGGATAGTGTCTTAAGTTACAAGGTATCAACAAACTCAGTCAAACAACATCCATAAAAATCTTCAAAGCCTCAACAACAAATGACAGCAATAGAAAGAATTCTCACCCATATTTTTTGACAACACCATTAATGAAACCCCTTGGTCTCTTGGGGTTGTCAGTGAAGACGAGAACTAAAAGGCAAATACCATTTAATCCTCGGTACTCAAACCATGCCTCTTTTGCATTCACATTGGTTTTCTGAAATGAACATATATTCAATTAATCATAATTCACACACTAAAAATTGAAATTTCATACAGGAGAAGAAGCTATAATATATGTACATGTGAAGTACTAGAGGTAAATGGTAAAAAAATTATTGGAAACTTTGACATAGGTATTTGGTATAAACAAAATCAGCTTCATGAGGACAAGCTCTTAAAGATATTGAGGATATTTAAAAAATTTCGAGTTGATGTGATAAAGTATTTGAACTAGCAGAGGAAATATAGAAGTTTTATAATAAACAAAATTCAGAATACAAGGAAAACACAATAAAAGTTAAAATTAGCCCTAACTAAGCATACCAGTCAAACTTCTCCATCAGTGCACCTATAATAATCTATAATTTCGGCCAACAAAGTAGGTATTTTTAGTAATTATTTTATAGACAAATTTATGGATGGGGTGGAGAAAAAGTCAGACCAGGATACCAGGAACATACCTAAAAAATTGCCCAGTGACTCAGTCAAAAGCACAAAATTCATCAGATAAAAACAAATTTTCACAAAGAAAACTAGGAAAGTCAAACTTTATTGGATGATTTTAGAATAATCTTACGATGATCAGAGCTTACAAAACTCCAGTTACAAACCTGACTATTCTCAATCACAGCATTGATCGTGGATTTGGGCATGTTATTTTTCTTGGCCTCCTCCAAAGCATCAGCAAGTTTTGGATTTGAAATAGGGTTGGTAGAGCCATCTGAAAAAAAAAACTGGAATAAAAACCAGACACGAGAAGGATTTCTCTGGAAGTGGAGCATGTCATTAATTGTGGGTACTATAACCATGAGTGACTAGAATGAGGCACAACATGAGGCCCCTAGAATCATATGATACCTAGTGTCCAAAGTAGTAAAAATGAGCTATTGTATACCCACTGTCATTCCTAACCCTCCATCTGTCTGGAGAACGAGTTGTAGGTACAGAAAGATAGTCACAAAACGGTCAAAAATCAATGTAAGTCAAGGTGACTATCACCTTTATGTCTCACTATTTGGATTTTAAAACTTTGAAACCATTTTCTAAATTTTTTAAAAAGTGGTCCTGGGTACCTCATGTTTCTACTTTCTAAGAGCGTCATTTATACACTATACACCATATCCAAGAAGAAATAAAAGAATAATAAAATGATAGCATTTGTTGTACAGATTATGCTTAATTTCTATGATGCTGTGTACCTATGAAACCTTAATTTGCCTGTGTTGCAGCTTCAACTTCCAACATCAAAATTGCTTGGAAAAATAACAGGTATGTCTTCTATACTAATATTAATCCAGATCTCTTAAGTCAAATTTGCTTGCTCATCTGATCATCTTAGATTATCACATCATCACAATGCAAAGCATACATCACAGAATAGACTGATCTCAAATAATTAATTAATTTCAATTTGCTGCCTCTACTTTAACTCTACAGTAGAAACTATATTATCACCTACAAAATTCTGAGAAATGGATCCAGAAATCAATCAAAACCCTCTCACACTTCACATCAGGAATAAAAAGCTTGATTTCAATCTTCTCATAAACTCATTCAAAACCATAAATTTACCCAGAAATAAAATATAATATGATGTATACTGAGCAAATGAGATAACATTCAATTGACTTGTCAATAAATTCTTCAGTTCATGCTGACAGACATCAGAGGGTTAGCAATACCAGCATTCACATACTTGCCTCAAATTTAAAAGATAAGCAGTCTCAAGGAGCCTCTTGAGCAATTAAAAGCTCCAGATTTATATGGGCAAAGTCATTTTGTGCACCCAATTGTGCAAAATTTTTCAACACCATCTAAATGCCTATGAACTTCAAAAATGAATACCTCTGAAACAATGAATGGAGAGAAGTATTTACCAAATAACTATGAAAGTGGATGGTAGTTTGATATTGAATCAACAGACACATTTTTAACCAAACAATTCCTTAAAAGATTCTAACTAAAAATGAAACTAGACAACATGAGTATGTTTTCAAAAAATTCTAAAAAATTTCTTGGTAAATAGAAACTTCAGTGAAATCTTTGAGCATATTAACCATATATTTTTACAACTGCTTATTGCATACAGTAAAACATTTGATATATGCTTTTTTCAAAGCAATTAATGAGTAGTATGTAACAATAGTGGTACAGACTGCAGCACTTTGTGACTCAGACTTGGCGGTGCCAAAGGAAACGGGACAACAGATTTAGCATGAATTATATATAGAAAATGGGGAACTATGAATAAGGTGTGTTTCCACACAGGATCCCCTGTGCATAGCAATAACAAATTTAAGAATGAAGAAAAAGGAAAGAGTAAACAAAGAGAAAATTGAAAGAAGTAAAGTGGGCACAAAAGATAGAAATTTCAAAGGACTATCATTCTTTTGAAATATGGCTGAAGCAACCTAAAAATGCTTTCCTGGGGATCCCAGCCCTCATAGTAAACAATAGGCCAACTAAAAAAGCCTAACTCTAGAGCCTATTCTAGGGCCCTTACAGGAAAGCAATTACTGATAAACTTTCCTACTCTAGCTACTGTATGCATAAGTAATAAATTGGCAATATTGAAAAGAATTTCATAATATATCTCTACCCTGCAAAGCAAGCCTTTCAGTACCCAATTAACTGCAGTACTGCATTTGTAAAAATTGTTTATATATTAATTTTTCAATTTAGTTGTGTATTTTGATTAACAATAGTTTCTCACATGAAGATAGTGTTGTGCCTACATAACAATCAGGAGAAATAATACAACTAAAGTTTAAAAAATAATAGTACAACCCACTGAATTCAATTTTAATTTATGAAAGTATATTTACCTATTTTATGAAATATTTTTTCACACTTAACTATATTAGTAACAAATGAACACTTACCCTTTAAAGCCATTTTGATTGACATACTTAATCTGGAGAAAAGATTTGCTCTTTTTTGATCCTTGCTTTCTTTTGTAGACTTTATGTTTTGCCATTTGGAGTGACCTGCATAGCGCTTTTGAACTTTGAAAACATCACTGTTGCTCTTCTGATCCAAGCACAAAAATAACTCATGATTCAATAAAGATAATGCTCTGCTGTGCACTGAACTATGAAGAGATGCTCTATGACTACGCACTGTAACCCTTATTGCATGTGAAAGTCCATAAGTAAACCTGTTCAAATAACATAAACTAGTCATTGCAATAATTTACAGATAACAACAGATCAACCTGAAAAAAATTATACATATTTATAAAAATTGCAAATAATTTCTTAAAAATGTATACTTTATATGGTTTTTAAATTTGCAATCATTCTTAAATTGAGCTTACAATTTACATCCATAACATTTTTCATTCATACAATGATTACTAGACACCATCCAATAGCAGAATCTAAGTCTTAACAAAATCTTGAATACAAAGTGGCAGTAACAACAATGTTAGTTCAACTTTTATGACATGGTGACTATTATTATCGATGGCAAGTTTCAATACATAGCTCTTAAATCTTTATACTTTCCATTAAGATTTTAATACCTAAGTGAGACTACTCAACAACATAAATGAGTTTGTAATTTAAATGCTTCAAGCTAAAGAAGTAGACAGGCAGAAAAAGCTTTTCAGTAGAAAAGTAATAGAGGCTACAACATCATCCTAATGAACAATTTATAGTACAATTTCTCTGACTCCAAGTCTTAACTGTCAAAAAAATCACCTCTGGGATTAATAATGCTGAGTAAATTGTGTCTCAATTCTTGTATTATATATGTAGTTTATGAGTAGCAACAAGAGTTGGCCAAGCCTCCTATACTTTGTTATTGGCAGATTCACACTTAGAACTCAGACTAAATAAGGCTGCAATATATAGCAAGATATTGCACATAGAGTATTTTTTAATATTATAAAATAGAAGAAACAATATAGTAAACTGAATAGTTTAAAAGATAAGCACAACATAGAATATATTACACAAAATTGTCTGGAAAAAAAGGTGTTGACAGCCTTTCAGCAGTATTATGGTTAATGATGATTGAAAAGGTCTTCAAAATGTTTCCATTATTTGCTAAAAAACCAGCAGGAAATCCATCAGCTAAATTTTACTATAGGACTACCAACACAGAAATTTTGGCAATGTTTTGACATTTTTCTTGGCATTTTATGCCTTCCAAAACAGTTGTGAATACAGGTTAATTACATTAATAATGTTGGGTCAAGTTAGGTTAAGTTAGAAAAAGTTAGGCAGGAGAGATTAGATTAGGAAAGGTTCTTTTACATATAAATATAGTGTTGCAATCATAGTCATCAAGCTTACAACAATAACCAATCTGTTAAAGTAACAGCTCAAATTTTTCAAAATATTCTACTCTTTTGCCAAATAAAAATATTAAGCAGTTAGGCTTATTCCTTTAAATACATAAGAAGAACATCACTAATTTAATAAACATTGAGTAAGCTAAAGCATTTATTTGGGTAATTAGCAATCTTATTATTAACCATTCCATTGCTATCTGGTTACACAACATGGCCTATGACTATGAAGAATGGAAGCAAATCATTAGAAACCATCAGATGTATCTCATATGGGGCACAACAAATGTGCATATTTAAAAACTGTGACTAAAAAAAGGACCACATTGATGTAAAGAATTTTGACATATTAAAAGAACAGGTCAACTAAATTCTAGTAATAAATAATGCATAATAGTAGGTTGAAAATTGTATTGGTGAACTTGAACTGAAAAAATGAACAGAAAATTTTTCAATTCTATACAGTATACATGTATAACAGCACACAAGAAATAAAAACTTTAAACACATTCACAAGGAATAAAAAAGATTTCTCTATTAAAAAAAATGTGCAAGCCAAAAGGAATTTTAAAGCATGAACTTAATCTGAAAGCAACATCTGTCTAGGCCTTTATTAAGGCTTATAAATTCTCTCTTGGAATCACACATTATACAGGCAGGTTGGATCCTTTAGCTTTCTTGGCTGTAAGCCAGGCTGATAAAAGAAAATTATCTGAGTATTGATCTGTATCATATGTAATTTTAACCAAAAGGGGATGTCACTAGATAATGCAGTTCATCAAAAAAGGTTTCCAAATTGTCACAGTTAGAAGCAGGAAGGTCAACACAACTTACACAAATCTACCAAACATTATCACTGCCTTTGATACCATGCTTTCTTAAGAAAGTCTTCATTGCCATTCAATAACCATCAAATTATGCACTTCATCTACTCCTGCAAGATAACTCACACCCAAATAATCTTCAACACTTTTATCACATCATTGAACTTCTCCATACTGCTTATAAACTACATTCATAAAATCTTTCCTCTCACATTCATACATCCTACACTTGAAAACAAAATGCTGAATTGTTTCTTCCATTCTACTGCTGCACTGAACACACATCCAAGTCTTCCTATCATTCCATCTCCATGTGAGGCTGATGACTCTTAATGTTATGCATCAGACTACAATCAATAATTGACCTCCATAACTTCCATCATAGAATATCTGTCCTTGACACCTCCTTAAGGCTTCTTTTGAGCAAATCAGACTGGAGATGTTTTCCCATTCATGCTCATTTTCTTCTTAGTCAGTCTACACTCTATTGTTCATTTTTCATGATCTTGCTTCCATATTTTGCCATCCTATTCTGTTCCATCTCCTCTTTGGTTTTTCAAAAATCAGTCATCAACAGACCTTCTATATCTAAAATACACAGTCTTTGGAATATTTAATTTGCTTGAAATTAGCATGCCTTTTACACACCTTATCCGGTACACTTATGCTCAAAATCCATTCAAAATGACACCTCACCGTACCTACCATCTTCCATCCGCTCAATTCTCACCTTGTAATCAGTACAGTTCACTAGCTCAGAAAACAAACTCCATTTAAAGTCACCTTTAATTGCCTCCACAGCTGTCTATTCTGGAGCACCTAGGGCCAAACGACTTGCGTAAATCAGATTTGCCGCAGCCGGGAGTCGACTTTTGGCTTTCCGGATATGAGCCTGACACGGTACCAGTACGTCACTGAGTTCTTCTTCTTTCTTCGGTTCAATAAGGACTCCGGGTCCAGCAGGCCCATGCACCTCAGCATCACCGAGTTCCAGTAGTTTACTAGTTTAAGTTGCGTCATTTAGAGACGTAAGAAGCATCTAGCGTAAAGAACCCTTTTTAGAGATTAGCAAAATATGTCCTGTCACAGTTACCGGCTCGAAATGCAGTGGTCCGCAGTTAGCTGTCCGTAATTATAAGGCAAGAAAAACTCTTTTGCTTGATGAGTGATCTAGTTTTGGTACTGCCAAACGTACAAAGCATAACTACCAGTTACATGAAATTTTTTTCCTAAGTCTCAAATGAAAGTAAAATGAATTATTTTTTCCTCAAATTATGTTGCCAGAAATATATTTAAAATTATTTATATGTGTAGTAGAAGACCAGAAACGACTCTTTATTCATGATTTTTCGGTTGGTTATCGTCGTGAATTTCTCTTGATACTTTGCAGAATTGAACGCTTCCAGCGTTTCCAATTCTGCTGAGTTTGATTTTTCTGAAGAATTGGAAACACTGAAAGCCTTCAATTTTGCAAACTATCAAGAGAAATTCACGACGGTAACCAACCGAAAAATCGTGAATAAAGAGTTGTCCCTGGTCTTCAACTACACATGCCTAAGAGAAAACTTGTTTCCTACTTAAACTATTTATACATGCATCTATACTAATGGACAATATTTTTAAAGAATTTTGAAAAATATGAGGTCATTATGTTGTTGGAGTAATGTAGGGTGTAAATGTAAAATTATTAATGAGTCTATGAGAAGTTAGTGCTCGAATGTACGATAAAAAGAAAATAGACTCAAAACAGCTACTTATATTTTGTAATAACTATTCCCCATCATCTTACTAATCATTTTGTTATACAACTTTTAAGTTACATGTAAAATTTCAATTTAGATTAAAAAACTTACTATTAGTCTTCGCAACTTGAATTGAGAAAATTATTAGTTAAACTATCGTTTTAACTAATTAAATACATGTTATTAATTTGACAGACGTTAAACTATAAAGCTACTGGAACTCCGTAGCATCTGGCACCGTGTCAGGCTCATAGCTGGAAAGTCAAGGTTCGACTCCCGGCTGGGGCAAATCTGATTTTCACGGAACCATGGAGTGCTACCCTTGAAAAAGGATGCTCAAACCTCAAAGTCTCATATGGGATGTTACTCAACAACAGGGTTTCCACAGTACTCCGCAAAAAAGAAATGAAATTATTTCTCTGAGCCTTGCATCGGTACATCAGACATAGATTATTGGCAGAGAGGCCTATGCTAACAATTCTAGAAGTCAAGCAATGCTTTACTTATAACACCACATTAGTGTAACTTAACCTCGGTTTGAAAATTATAGGCCTTTGAGCAATAATTATCAATTTCATTGATTCAGAAGAAAAATCGAATAACAATCGAGTACGTTGCTAAGTAAAGCTTGATATTCAGTAATCAGCATTGTTAATTATCTGTGATGCATGTTTTTACGTACATACCCGTTTCCATGTTACAAGAAGATTACTCACCTGTTTGCCCTTATTTCAGCCACACGATGTAACATGTTGTAGATGGTATCAGCTAACACCCAATAGAAATATTCCAATGATTTCAGGATTAGGAATTGAGTATTTTATTAAATTTTATACTAGTATCTTAGAAAATTTCTTACCATTATAGGCTCATATATAATTTGCTTAGTTTAGAATCAGCGATCAACTAAGGAAGGAAACTTAAATTGTGACTTGAGTTTTTATATTATTTCTTGTGAATAATTTGAAGACGTTTCTTTAATATTTGAAAACATATTTATTACGTAACTTGCATATAAACTACATTTGAAATTTATTTCTTGTTTATGGGTATAAATGTGTAGTTTAGAATTACCTTTATTGAGCCTTTTCGACATTAGTTTTTCTGATAGACTTATATTTTCGCTATAAGTTTTTTTATTAAATGATTTTCCCCAGGTATCAGTCGTGTTCTGAGCCCTGTCTTCTCTATCAGACGTATTACCACAGCTAAGGGAATAATTATTATTCCCATAGCTGTGGTATTACCAAGCGGGAGTGGTCAGTTTCAGTTTATGTTTGACTTTTTTCAGGACAAGGCCTATGCATAGCCATTCGGCGGTTCAGCGCTTCGATCTGACAGGATAGGCCGCCCGAGTGGTCCTGTAGTTGTCAGGGATTAGTGTTCCGTCAGGCATCGGAAGGTGTGAGTGTGTGTCTGTAGCGCGCTGGTTTATCTGGTTTGTCTCCTCGACTGGTCAATCTTTCTTGGTGAACCGTATTCTTATTAATCTAACGAATAACTATTATAATCTGTGATTTATTTTGATATTAGCTTCTTCCATGGTTGTATGACATTTTTTGCACGTTTATTTTTTAATTTAATAGTTACTTGAACTCAGTCTAAGTGTCTCACCAACTCGTTGCGGTAACCAGTCATTTTCGGCACCACTACTGTTGAATTATACACCGTCGAAAAAATTTATAGAGTTAGAATTTATGTTGAAAAAGTGGGCTCCATCGCGTACTGGTAGCATGATGGTCTCGTAGCCAAGAGGACCAGGGTTCGAATCCCGGCTCAAGCACAAAATTTCAGGTAATCAGGGAGTGTTTCTCTTGGAAAAGGAAGCTTGAACCACATATTCCCCACATCCCTCACCACGCTAGTAGTTGTAAGGCATTGAAAACCCAACGGTAAAACGTATTGGAATTAATAAACGTTCTTTTGAAACTTCCGCTTCTCAGGTGTGAAAACAAAACTTAGTGGACGGAACACATCGGCTTAGAATTACGCGATTCGAATTGATAATCCTAAAATGTGGTTAATGTTTGCTCTACAGCGGCCAGCTGCACAGAAGCTCCTCTGCATCACGTAGTCTTCATTTTGGTATCATATGATGAGAAACATTTTATTCTGAATGGCTGAAACTCATTTTCAAAAGGTGTGTAACAAGGAAAAATTGTAAAAAAATTAGTTCACATTGTGCAAGCTGTCTCCCGCTCATGTGCTCCTTCAATATCTTTCTTAATGTCCGGAGAGCTGGGGCACTCAAGAAAATACCAATAAATGTGTTAGTTTACTCCAAACCGCTGTCCCTGTGAGGCTTCACAATGAACTTGACGATTCCCTAACTTGTTCCTGCGCAATGGTTAGGAGAGATTCGATTCAATTCATATGATTTATAATATTATTAAATCTCACTGTCTCCTATTTACTATAGTGTGTGCTTGTTGTGATTGCTAGTATTGTACAAAAATTGTAATGGTTGTAAAAATTATCATAGATAAACCATATGTGTTGACATTTATGACTATGTGTTTGGGAGGCCGAAATATGGAGCCCGCTAGACGTACTAGTTATGCCTCATCTTCCTATGAAAATTTCTGCGTAATTTTTAGATTAAAAAGAAATAACTCGCAGATTCTTCCACTTTAATCTTGCGGAGTTCCTACGCCTTCTCACTATTTAGGAAGGCCTACTGACAGAGGTGGGCAGCGCTACTTTGAAATGTAGCGGCCGCTACATTTCATGAAATGTAGCGGCCGCTCTGCCCGTAGGAATACCATAGGCAGAGGTGGGCAGCGCTACTGAGTACCATTTCCAGTAGTTATAACAATGGAACGTTGCAGTATAGGCACATGTCAGACGGCCTTGAAAGGTGTGTGCTTGTGCTAGAGCCGTACCCAGAGGGCGTAGGTCCAGACGGTGGTGCCGAAACTGGTTCCGTAATCGCCACAGCTCCTTCTTCCTTATCGCAGTCCAATGTGCGCGTCGGGACCTACGTTTGGCGACACCGGCAACGGCTGATGTGCGTCATGAACCGCTTCTGCATGCAGTTATATCAAATTGAGAAAACGTACCTTTACCTTTATTAATTCCAACACGTTTTTACGTTGGGTTTTCACTGCCTGACAGCTACTGACGCGTGAGGGATGTGAGGATTGTACGCTTTAAGCTTCCTTTTCCAAAGGAAGCACTCAGTGGTTAATCCTCTATTCTGGATTTAGGTCGGAGTCGAGGCCTGACTCCCGTATGGAGAGCAGAGTTAGCATTCGATACCTATATTTGGGTGTCTGTCGACACTGTCTTCAGACATTGACTGAGCGGGTGAAGGTAAAGGGCCCTTCATTGTGCTGCTGCTTATGTGCCACTCGTTCTGACCAGGAAGATGAAAAAATGGGATTCGTGTGGTTAAATCATTTACGTACAAGGGTTATTCTTCAAGTACCTTGATAATTTTTTAAAACTATGTGGTCAGAAATTAAATTTATCGGGAAAGTATTCCCCAGCTACTACAATAAATGCGATTCTGTGAAGAGGCTGGAAGACATGAGGTCCCAACAACCTAACTCAATACATTTTTAATTTTATGTCACTTTTACATTCCATGTATCACTTGTTTCAGTAGAAAAATACGGAGGCACTGGATAGTCAACAAAGCATCTATTGTCATTTCTTCTGTTACCATCATTCTTATTCGGCAGCATGACCATCATTCTTATTCGGTAGTATTATCATCAAGTGTGTATGGAAATGTACGTTGTGCATTATTGGGTTGATGCGTTAAGACGCGTCGTTCGGTGTAGATTAAACATCTGGTGACCCGAGGAACCGTTGTCGGGGCATTTTTACGCGGTGTTAGTTGAGGCCGCTTCTTTATCCATGGTAAAACATCTAAAATAAATTGGCCCATCAATCTATAGAAACTTCGGTGCTTACGTATTATCGGGAGGACCTTTAAAAAAACCGGAATTACCTAACCTAACCTAACCTAACCTAACCATTACATTTGTAATTCCGGAGGCCAGAACGTCGCAATTGCTTGCTATATAATTTCATTGGCTTCATATGATGAAATAATCATATCTTCTGAACATATTGACCAGTAATATTTTTCCAGGGCAAATTTCATGTACAATTTAGGGTAAAAACACTTCATACCAGGATTTTTCGAGAAATTTGTTGGGCAAGAGCAACCACTGCATGGGGAATTCTCCCAAATTTCGGGTAAATGTTTGTATTCTTTGGGAATGAGGTCCTCCCGATAATACGTAAGGACCGAAACTTCCATGATCAGTTAATTGCAGGCCTTTTTTGTCTTCAATGAGCGACTGACCTCCTATCCTTCTATTCATTCGACACAAAATATGAACCCCTTGTATTAAGCTCAGTGGCTAAAATTACGCAAAATTCGACACAAAATGTGGGCCCCTTGTATTAAGCTTAGTGGCTAAAATTACGCAAAATTTGACACAAAATGTGAGCCCCTTGTATTCAGCTCAGTGGCTAAAATTACACAAAATGTGAGCCTCTTGTGTTAGGCTCAGTGGCTAATATTACACAAAATATGAGCCCCTTGTATTAGGCTGAGTGGCTAAAATTACACAAAATATGAGCCTCGTATCTTAGGTTTAGCGGCTAAAATTACTCCCTGCCAGCTCCCTGCACACCCGAAATGCCACGGGTTGTGAATTTGGCTCCAGTGTCGAGCGGCGAGTCCCTACCGGTCAGTCTAGGGGGTCCCGCTGAGCTGATCAGTCGTTGTTACAAGAACTCGATACGATATGGCGATGCAGCGTCAAAAACTGGGAGCCTAGTGGCTTGTTCAGTTCGCAAGTGTAGCGTCTGTTCTGAAGTCTGATTCACTGTTGGTCATTTCTTATTGGTTGTAACGCTGCGCCAAATGTACGTAACTTTTTATGGATGTTTCAAAGAATGTACGGTTCCTCAAAACAACCGCTCTATCGTCTTATTTGCTTCATATGGCGCAAATATTTTCCGTGCTATTTGAATGTTCGCACTACTTAATACCGTCCTGTTCAGGGGACAACTGTAGAGCGCTCGTTTCCAGGAACCAATCTGGTGCTCCATGTGTGTGTGGGGGAGGGAGGGGGCTGTTGTAACTGATGTAAACGCCATTTCCTCCCCCGTAAACGCCATTTCCTCCCCCGTAAACGCCATTTCCTCCCTCGTAAACGCCATTTCCTCTCCAGTAAACGCCATTCCCTCCCCAGTAAACGCTATTCCCTCCCTTGTAAACGCTATTCCCTCCCTTGTAAACGCTATTCCCTCCCTTGTAAACGCCATTCCCTCCCTCGTAAACGCCATTTCCTCCCAAGTAAACGCCATTCCCTCCCTTGTAAACGCCGTTCCCTTCCCTGTAAACGCTATTCCCTCCCCTGTAAACGCTATTCCCTTCCCTGTAAACGCTATTTCCTTCCCTGTAAACGCTATTTCCTTCCCTGTAAACGCTATTCCCTTCCCTGTAAACGCTATTCCCTCCCCTGTAAACGCCATTCCCTCCCCTGTAAACGCCATTTCTTCCCCTGTAAACGCCATTCCCTCCCCTGTAAACGCTATTCCCTCCCTGTAAACGCTATTTCCTCCCCTGTAAGCGCTATTCCCTCCCCTGTAAACGCTATTCCCTCTCAGTCAAGTCAATTCTCTACCTCTAAACTTGGTTCCCTCTCAGATGGCCGTAGTTCTGGTGCTAGGTAGCGGAGGGCGGGAGCACGCCATCGTGCACGCCCTCACGCTGTGCTGCACCCCCACCCGAGGGGGCAGCCGCGCTGACGGCCCTCGTCAAGATGAGGAGTATTTAGTCGAGAAAATCTACGTCGCTCCCGGCAATGCCGGCATCCAACTGGAACAGAACGTCGAGTGCGTCACTTTGAGCGTCGGTGATCACGAGGCAAGTCTTCCCTGGCTCTAAAATTTGTGCCTTTTAGGTCGGCACTTGCGTCTATTTTCCTGAAACGCGGGTTGGAATTTTGAGAGTCGATGAGAAAATGTAATCCTCTGGCCAAGTTTTTTTGGCCAAGTTGGTGAAATTTTCGATGAGTAGTGGAGATGTTCTCTTTGAGTTCGACGATTAAATAAATTTTAGTCGTATGTTCTACTACAGTGGTAGTTCCGAGATTGGCCCCTTGTTGCAAGTATTTGAAATAATAGTGATAACTTCCTGAAAAAAACAGACTGAAATCAACGCTATATCCGAGTTACTACATGGGATCCAAGGGTACAACAGGTTTTTCTCTAGTCGTATATGCTAACTCCATTTCCCTGGTGGAGGTCAAATTGTCGAATCAGTAGTTTTCATCTTGATATTCAAAAGAAATCTACTTATGCCGAACACAACCAAATTTATCGCCAAGTTCATTTGAAAGCACTTTTTGAGCTTTGGTTTCTTCGTCCTCTCGCGTATCACCAACTCGTGTTGCATCTCCAACTCGTGTTGGATCTCCAACTCGTGTTGGATCTCCAATTTGCGTTGGATCTCCAATTTGCGTTGGATCTCCAACTCGCGTTGCATCTCCAACTCGCGTATCATCTCCAACTCGCGTTGGATCTCCAATTTGCGTTGGATTTCCAATTTGCGTTGGATTTCCAATTTGCGTTGGATCTCCAATTTGCGTTGTATCTCCAACTCGCGTTGTATCTCCAACTCGCGTTGTATCTCCAACTCGCGTTGTATCTCCAATTCGCGTTGTATCTCCAATTCGCGTTGGATCTCCAATTCGCGTTGGATCTCCAATTCGCGTTGGATCTCCAATTCGCGTTGGATCTCCAATTCGCGTTGGATCTCCAATTCGCGTTGGATCTCCAATTCGCGTTGGATCTCCAATTCGCGTTGGATCTCCAATTCGCGTTGGATCTCCAATTCGCGTTGGATCTCCAATTCGCGTTGGATCTCCAATTCGCGTTGGATCTCCAATTCGCGTTGGATCTCCAATTCGCGTTGGATCTCCAATTCGCGTTGGATCTCCAATTCGCGTTGGATCTCCAACTCGCGCTGGATCTCCAACTCGCGCTGGATCTCCAACTCGCGCTGGATCTCCAACTCGCGCTGGATCTCCAACTCGCGCTGGATCTCCAACTCGCGCTGGATCTCCAACTCGCGCTGGATCTCCAACTCGCGCTGGATCTCCAACTCGCGCTGGATCTCCAACTCGCGCTGGATCTCCAACTCGCGCTGGATCTCCAACTCGCGCTGGATCTCCAACTCACATTGTATCTCCAACTCGCGTTGGATCTCCAATTCGCATTTCAGTTGAACGGAAGGTTTGAGCCTCAGCTTGAGTGTTGCCAAATCCCTAACCTCGCTCCCCGCCCCCCGCAGTCCGTGGCCGAGTTCTGCAGGGCCCGGGCCGTGGACCTCGTCGTGGTGGGGCCTGAGGCTCCTCTTGCTGCCGGCATCGCGGACGCCCTCAGCGCAAAGGGCATCCTTGTGAGTGTGACCTGGCGCCACTCATTTGGAGTACTTGTTGGGGGGACCTAGTGTTGGTCGCCATGTTTACTAGCACTTAATGTCTTACTAGTTGCTGACAGGGACTGAATGCTTAACTAGCTGTTGGCGGGGGTTGAATGCCTAACTAGCTGTTGACGGGGGTTGAGTGCATGACTAGCTGTTAACGGGGGCTGAATGCCTAACTAGCTGTTGACAGGGGCTGAATGCCTAACTAGCTGTTGACAGGGGCTGAATGCCTAACCAGCTGTTGACAGGGGCTGAATGCCTAACTAGCTGTTGTCCGACTGACTGTTGACAGCGGACTAAATCTCGAGGACTTAACGACTTTTAGTAGCATGAACAATTCACCATATGAATGGGAACTGAATCTGTAACTAAGAATGAATTTTAAAGTGAAACCGAGTCTCGCCATTCAAATAGCATGACACGTGGCAATGGTTTTAACTCCGAGCATCGTAATAATAAAAACAGTATGTTTTAATAAGTTTATTCCAATGCTACCCAACGGTGGTTTAAATGAAACTAGCACTTCCCAGGAAACGTGCCCTAAACCAGTCCACTTCGTAGGTGTTTGGGCCTTCGAAGGATGCCGCTCGGTTGGAATCCGACAAGTCCTTTGCCAAGGACTTCATGAGGCGCCACGGTCTCCCTACAGCCGCCTCCGCCTCCTTCTCAGACTCGGAGTCCGCCAAGAAATTTATCCGGCAGTGAGTTCAGTGTCATGGAACATGACTTCGCCATCGGTGCTCCCGTCCGGCCGTTAACAACTTAGCGCTTTGAATGCGATTCTCCATGCAGGAAAAAATTCATGTCGACGAATATATCCGTTGTGAATATAAAAAAACAAGGATTTTATTCTTACAAATTTGGTTGTCCTATTAATTTCCTTACTAATCAGAACTAGCTTATTCGATTTATGAACACAAATTAGACGTAAACTGGAAATTTTTTATTCATACGTGATAGTGCTTTGGTTACATTAGGTTAGGTTAGATGATCGCGTGTACCATATACGACCCACTCCGGAGGCAAAGTGTTTAACAATTCCTAAGTCTTATGTTTCTCATAGGATGATATTGTTTGAACTTATGCTACATAACAATATGAAAAGCTTCTATATATTCCGTGTGTAGCCACCTTGTATGCATTAAAAGAATTACAAGAAAATTTGCAGGTCCAAATTCTTGGGTTTGCATTTCTGCTCCTCGAGAATGCACGTATGTCAGAGAATGCAGTCCGTGTCATTGGTACGGAAAATGATATTATTTCACTTGGCATTCAGTCATTTTTGACAGCGTTAGGAAGCTAGTATTATTTTCTTTTCTTATAATTTCTGCTACGTTTTATGCTTAAATTCTCTTTCACCAGCGCACCCACCCTCGTCCAACGCAAAAACTGCGCCCCTCCCCACCACCATAACATTGCTAGCCATAAGCAGCGGGTCCATTTCTTAAAACTATCTAATTTATTAAAAGTATTCGCTTTTTCATTTAACCAGTGAGACTTCCGTTATGACTTCAATATGAAATGTCGACTTCTCTCGGAAATATTTGCGAAGTGCTTTCTTTGGCAACGGAAAATTACGCACGAAATCCCTAAACGCCAGCACCCCAGTGTGGCTCGGGTTATGGTGTCTGAACTTCATCCAAAAAATGATCCTGCAGATAGCAAGTGTCATTTGCGTCGTAAATTGAATGCTTGAATGTCTACCTTGAATCTCTACCAGACTTGATGTCTTTCTTCTGAAGGAGTAACTGGGACGGCTGGGTTGTGAAAGCAGCAGGGCTTGCAGCAGGCAAGGGCGTAGTGGTGGCGGGCAGCAAAGATGAAGCCTGCGCGGCTGTGGAGGAACTCCAGAAGCTTCACCCCCTGGCCGCCACCACCCTCGTCGTAGAGGAGCGCTTGCACGGCACGGAAGTTTCAGTAAGCTAATCAGAAGTAATTGCTTGTTTCGTTAGTACATGCGTACTGGAGAAATCCTGTACTTTTCTCGTATGTTGAGCAATAAGTTGATAATAAGATTATTATTATTATTAAGAAGATCTCTGATGAATTAGGTGTCCATAAACAGTGTTAATTGAGGAGCTTAATTCAGGTGTCCACGAAGCTTTAGATGTCCTCAAATTAATCTACTCTCAATTGTGAGTACGTATCACGTTCAAAAACGCGTGAGGCAATCTTAACACGGGACCGTTCGCAGGCTCTGTGCTTCACGGACGGCAAGTCCATAGCGATGCTGCCGCCCTCACAAGACCACAAGGCCCGCTACAGCGACAACGAGGGCCCCAACACGGGAGGCATGGGGGCCGTGTGTCCCTACCCCCTCGACGGCGGCACCACTGCCCTTTGTAAGGAGCTGCTGCAGGCTGCTGTGGACGGCATGGCGAGCGACGGGACTCCGTTCTGTGGTGTGTGACTTGGGAACCTGGATTTTGTTCTTAGTGAAGAGTTCGCAGAAGGCTTTGGTGCAATGGCTACGTTTTGTGAGAATAACGTTGCTGATGCTGAAGAACTGATCGGAGCTTTTGAGTAAGGAGAATGCTAACTAGTCGTTTTTGAGGTATAAATCAACGCAAAAAGAGTTCGTAGAATACTCATTAGAAATTTAAGTGGTCAGTACAACAGATACCTATCTCCCCTCCAGGTGTGTTGTACGCAGGACTCATGTTGTGCGCTAAGGGTCTCTTTGTGCTGGAGTTCAATTGCCGCTTCGGGGACCCGGAGACCGAGGCCATCCTGCCCTTGTTGCGCGGCAACATCTACTCTACCATGAGGGTGAGTGGGGTCCTTAGTGGGGCCCTTAATGGGCCTTTTCTTGCTTGAATAGAGCCTTTCTCTTGCTAGAATGGAGCCTTTCTCTTGCTAGAATGGAGCCCTTCTCTTGCTAGAATGGAACCTTTCTCTTGCTAGAATGGAGCCTTTCTTTCTCTTACCTTTCATTTTCATTTAATGGAGCTTAGAGTTCATCGTACGACAACGTTTAAATCATACAGATTTTTTGTGCACCATGTCGTGAAGATACTCTTAATGTTAAGAATTGTTCCTTTATCAACTTCTGTAGTAATTTAGATTTCGATGATAATCGCCTCACTACGCGTAGCGATCTTTCATCAATTTTGAAATCACAAGTAGAAGTTCAACGGGATTTCCATTATCTATTTTAATGTAATAGTGTTACGGTTTGAAAACCCGAATTCAAACGTGGGTTGTACATAACTTATTGCGGGATGAACGATCTCTCCGTTTTGTTCTTTATTTAATCCTTATTTCTTTTCCCTTTCTTTTATACTACTTGCTTTTTTCATTAATTTTTTCTATCTTTAAAACTTTATCGTGCAAAAGGACCTTTCGGTCCTTATCATAAGGATGCTGATAATCGTCATGAGAAATGAAATGCAGTTGTATTGCCTACCCAAATAAGGACCTACGTACGTACGGCTGCAACTAACTTTTCGTACGAAGCTAAATTGAGCCGTAATGCGAACGTAATTAGGTCGTTGAAGGGTTAGCGTAGGTGTGAGTTCACCTTGAAATTAGAGTGGAACTGTGCAATCTTTCCAGGCCTGCTCGCTGGGACGTTTGGCGGACGCGCCGCGCCTGGTGTGTCAGAAGGACTTGTTCTCGTGCGCTGTGGTGGTGGTGACGCAGGACTACCCTCTGTCTGCACAGACGGGCCTGCCCATAACAGGTGACTGTCCCCCGTCTGCACAGACGGGTAACTGTCCCCTGTCTGTCACTTTGGGCAGGTGGAACAAGCAAACGCTCGACAAAATTTGTTTTTTTCCTTTTTTCTGCCTTTGCTCAACTGATATGAAGGTTGACACCCAAACGAGGAACACGAAGCTCGATGCCGCATCTCCGAGAGAGTTGAATTTGATTTTTTCGACGCAGAGTATGATGGGAATTTCCTGGGTGAGTTTTTGTATTGTTTAATATGGCGCTAGTAAAGTGTAGCTCGAATGTTACAAAAACTTCTAGCATTCTTTGATGAATTCGTGGCCATGGAAAAAAATCCCAGCTTAGTAACTTGTTACAGAATATTTTTCCCCTTTGTATCGACAAAATTTTACCGTATCTTCGTCCGTGACCGTCTCATATACTTTTCTAAAATTTTATTTTATTCATTCATGCATGAATTACAATGAAAGAAAGCTTAGTGCTTCAATTTCTTGTAATCGATTATTTCTGAATTTTCATCTAAAAAATTCGTCCGCATCTTCGTCACGTCTTGTGCGCTTAAACCTACCCAGAGACTTACTCTGCATAAGTTTCATAGGGTTACCTTGCCTCCCTCGCCAGGGCTGGACTCGGCCGAGCACAACACAGACTGCAACACAACCGTCAAAGTCTACCACAACTCCACCAAACGGTCTGGGGATGGATTTGTGACCGGAGGTGGAAGGGTGGTGACGGTGGTGGTGACTGCTCCATGCGCTTCCACCGCCAGACAAGAAGCGTGCCGGAGAGCTGCATTGGTGGAGTTCGAGGGAGCGGACTGGAGACCCGACATCGGGAGCGGGGCGGCGCTACTGCCCCGACTGGGGGGGCGCCCTCGGGACCAGAACCCGGATCTCGGGTGAGAAATTCCTAGCGTGATGCTGGGAGGCCTGTGAGTGGTGTTCAATCTATTTATTTTTCCGCCTCCCGTACACAGACTCTTCATGAGAGGAAACCACGTACAAGGCCAGACTTCTGTAGGAGTGTTTTTAAAGTTAACCAACCGACGTACTTCCTCGAGTTATTTCTAACTTCATTACACAACTTAGCGAGTTCAAAATTATCAACTTAGAGAGTTTAAAAATTTTTCTCCCCAGCTCAGCCATCTTCCATCGATCCACACAGCCTTTCTAACTCGTCTCGATACTTGACATTTTTCCTGTGTTCTTCTCCAATGCGACCTCCATTACGCGCCTTGTGAGCTCCCGCCACTGTGAGCACCACTAAGCCATAGCTCGTCTGGAGGGGAAAAAATACTTTCAGCTTCCTTCACGACGGCAGACGGTCAGCGCAGCCAACATTGCTCCTGCAGGAATGCGTTTCTTATAGTAGAAATCTTACGTACAAAAAACGGAAGATGAAGCGGTTCGAAACTGCTCAGCACCGCAAATGGGAATCCAGCGAGGCCAATTTGGCGAGCGCAGCCCTTGGCGCTTTACAGTTGGCAAAAAATTATAAATCACAATTCGAAGTTTCTACGTGATTTCTACGTTCAGTTTGAAGGTTGTGTTCTTACTGTTTGAAGGTTGTGTTCTTACTGTTTGAAGGAACGATGAGGAACATGCGTTTTATGCGACTAATTTCGGAATAAATTATCTTTTCGTTCTTTCTCTTTTTTCTTTCGTACTTTTCTTTCAAGATCACTGCTGAGCTCCAGCAGCAGCTAAAAACCTTTATTAATTCCAACACGTTTTAACGTTGGGTTTTTAATGCCTTACAACTACTGGTGTGGTAGGGGATGCGAGGAATATGTGGTTTAAACTTCCTTTTCCAAGGGAAGTACTTCGTGGTCACGTGAAAAGCCTGCCTGAGCCGAGGCTCGAACCCTGGTCCTCTCAGCTGTGAGGCCATCACGCTAACCACTACACCATGGAACCCATGAAAAACTTACAATCAGTCAGTAAATTTACGTATAGTAGTTGGGGAGCTCCAAGGAACCGCCGGACATTCTGGTCTAAATAGGTTAAGAGTTCAAATCGGATCCTGGTCGGAACAGACTGATTGCCTGAAGAGGAGGACGCCCGACCTCCAGAATCGCCAGGTGTTGGAGTCCAAGGACCCTGTTGTACACCTCATTTCTTGCTCTGTGTTGTTTAGGGCGCATCAAAAATGCGCAATGCCTTTTCAACGTCATTTTTCAACGTCATTTTTCAACGTCATTTTTTCAACGTCAATGTTTCGACGTCAATGTTTCGACGTCAATGTTTCGACGTCAATGTTTCGACGTCAATGTTTCGACGTCAATGTTTCGACGTCATGGTTTCGACGTCATGGTTTCGACGTCATGGTTTCGACGTCATTTTCACACTCGAAGGAGGCGCACACAGTTGACTCTGGCGTCACTCTCCTGCAGAGACGCAGACGCAGCGACGTCGGCGCTGACGTACAGCGGCTCTGGAGTAGACGTCGCTGCTGGTGACGCGTTCGTGGAAGCCATAAAAGAAAGCGTCGCGATGACGCAGGGCCCCGCCGTGCTGGGGGGCCTGGGGGACTTCGGAGGCTTCTTCGACCTGAGCGTGAAGGGCATGAAGCGTCCTGTGCTTGTGACTGGCACAGACGGCGTCGGCACCAAACTCATGGTGAGGCTGGACTGGAATTTGGTCATAGAGGTTCTTTTAGAGCATGATAAACTTCAGTTCAGTACCTTGGATACCTTGGAAGTAGTCCGGGTGCCACGTCCCATGCCACACTAGTGTGCCGCCTTTTTGGGCATTTCGTGTTTGATCTTCTTTTCCCAAGAGAAGCACTCCGCCCAGGGTATCGAACTCGAGACTTTCTGACTGGAGGCAAACACGTCTCCCAGTCAGTCTTTAGTTAGTCAGAACTGAAATTCAGTTTCTTCAAGTGCAGTTCCCTCTAAATTCTGGCGCTCTATCGAAATTTGTGCGGAAATCCTTACTCTGCAGATCTTTCAAGAATAAATAACTTTCTGCTTACGAGTCGAATACTGGGTGAGCGACCATCAAATGATATCGCGATTCCCTGTATACATTTCGCGCTACTCCCGTGGCAGATGTGGCCGAGGAAACGGAACGACAAACAAGACCAGTTATTGTCAGGTTTCGTAGTGAATTTACAGTTCAGTTATTTTATATATTGCCGCTTTCTTTCAATCAGTATTCAACGCCGTCAGTTCTCCAACACTCGCCCATTTCAATCAAAATTCAACGCTATGAATCAACGTTCTAGTCGCATTCAACGCTATCAGTTCTCCTGCAGTCACTCATCCAAGCCTCTCGAGTCGTCATTCCGTTATTAAATCATATGTTTGAAAATTTGTTTTTTTCAGCAGACATGTACAGATGGTATTGATAAAGATCTATTGACAGTGCGATGATTGTTTTACATAAAATGTCTAATTTTATGCACGGGCATGCTGACGCGTTTTTGGGCAGACACATCTGTGGCGCATACAGAACATGCCATAGCAGACTCGAAAGGATTAAAATCAATTTATAATGAACAGTTAGTTCTTGGTGTAATCGCTGACATTAACAATCCGTGTACCCAAAGCGGTAATATTCACCGACCCATTTTACTTTTTCTCTTTGCTTTGCCATGCACTTTGCATGTCTTGAACCAGCTGGCTTCTCATGACTTTCGTGGCACCAGAAAATAGTGTTTACATTCCTAAAAATTAAGTATCAAGACATTGTTTGGCTCAATGGACCCAACTGGTAATTGGAGATACCTGTACAAGGCGTTTATGAAGTCTTTTTATTACAGATTAGAAATTTACTATCGAAAGCAATTCATTGGATATTTTAACATATTTTGTTCCGTTCTAAACAGTAATTATAAAAACTTAATTTTTATACAGCATGCGATGGAGAAAATTAAAATATTATATCCTCTCAATTGCCCTCGTAATTCCATTTTAAATTTGTAAAGAGACCATTTTACACTCTGTACATTTTTCCTGGTGCACCAAGACTTGACCCTTTACAGCCCAAATTCTTTTGTCGATAAAGCTGTATTTAGCTTTGCACGAGAACCTAGCTGCAGCCTTACGTGTAGGTGCAATAAGGCTGCATTCAGCTTTTCACGGGAACTAACAACACCTTTATGAAACTGGACCATATTCTTCTTGGTTACGTATGCCCACTGCGACCAGGTGGCAAACGGGGTGGGGGAGCACAGCAGCGTAGGGCAGGACCTGGTGGCGATGTGCCTCAACGACGTCCAATGTCACGGGGCGGCGCCCCTCGTGTTTCTGGACTACCTCGCTACGGGCAGGCTGCAGCCCCGCGTCCTGCAGGAGGTGGTGCAGGGCATCGCCAGGGCCTGTCAGGAGACGGGGACTGCCCTCGTCGGTGAGAGGTCGTTTCAATTCTTAAAGATGTGCCAGAGCCACCAATCGGCCTGCGTCGACTCTCCGAAGGGAAAGATCGCTCTTCAAGGCGAAATTTATATGATGGTTTTATGAGCGCAAAATCTTGCTTCTAAAATGAACGAAATTCTACGTTTTTAAATTTCTCAAATATGTTGAAGTTAATGGGTCTTTCCATCCAAAAGTTTTGTTTTGAGTAAAATTTTTTTTAAACACGACTTCTCCCACAGCCTTTGTAATTGGGTTTACCATATGATATTTTTAGGATAGATAATAGTAACTAGCAGGAGCCGTCAAAATTTCACGTAAATTTAGACAAAGAAACTTCAGATAAACCAGCCCATGAGAAGTGGTCCTCTCAAGTGTTGGACAGAGGTTAGAGGCTCGGGTCAGAGATAGTCCGGTCTTGGAAGCAATTTTCTATTTGATGATGCGAGTAGTCTGAACTCTATTAGGGAAACTGAAAATGTGCCGCAAAGACTGGCTTTCTATAGCAAAACATGCAACCCGTAGGCAGGATACTTCGCTCGAGACCTGAAATCTCACTTGAAAAGTGGCGAAGCGTGACGGTACGTACGTAGGTACAAGCGTATTAATATATAAAAATGTCAATATTGTTTTATTAATGAGACATGAATATACTTGTGTACTTTTCGGAGAATCAAAAGACAAAGCAATTGTATGAATTTTGTCTCCGTTACTAGTCATACTCTTACTTCCAATATGTTCATATTAACATACTCTTACTTCCAATATGTTCATACTAACATACCTTACGAAAACTAACATTTCAGTTGAACATACGACTTTGCTATTCAGGATAGCACACTTTGAGTACACTTTTGATATTCAGGATGTCAACGAAAAGGGATTCATTGAATTAGAACCAAAACCGTTTTATGGTCAATCGGTACACCTATGATACCGATTAACCATAAAACAGTTTTGATTCTAATTCTGATTTTGTATATTTTTAGTGGACATCCTTCATTTTATTTCTAGCGTCTCCATGCTGATCAAAAATGGCAGCAGGTCTCACGTAAAATTAAGCAAATTTCTGTACCTCTGCTACGGACTGCATTCTCTGACGCAGTCTCGCGGGTTAAAAATACGTCCTTGGGAATCAGGACCTGTAAGTTTTTTTCCTATCTAATTCCTTCACAGTATAAATAAGTGGTTATATAAAGAAGTATATCTATGTACTTGAGGTATTAAAATGATGCGTAGATTCTTCAACTTACTTTTACTTTATCCACGTATTTCCAGGCGGAGAAACTGCCGAGATGCCAGGCATGTACCAGCCTGGAGAGTATGACGTGGCCGGTTTTGCCATCGGAGTGGTTGAGAAGGAGGACCTTTTGCCCAAGCGTCTACGTATGCGAGCAGGAGACTGCATCATAGGTGTCAGCTCCTCGGGCTTCCACTCAAACGGCTTCAGCCTCGTCAGGAGGGTGGTGGACAGCCTGGGTCTCCAGTACAGCGACCCTTGTCCCTTCGATCCCACGCGCTCTCTCGGTTTGTGTTGCTTGCGTGGAGGGAGCGATCCTTCTTTTGGTTTCAGATGCAGGATCTTGCTTTGTATTGACCGCACGCAGCCAGCCATTCTTGTTCTTGGTTCAGGTGTGAGATCCTGCACAGAATCTTGATGTACATTGACTGCGTGCAGCCAGCCATTCTTGCTCTTGGTTCAGGGCCAGGATCCAGTCCAAAAAGGATCTAACTCGTGCTTGACCGCCACTACCTCGTCTTCATTAGGGACCCGCGCTCACCTTCCCTCAGCTTTCGTATCCTTTTCAAGTTTGTTTCGAAATATAACCTCATTCATATGCAATGCTTCGTATGAAGATGATTAATTTTGCAATTATACGTTCTTTCAATTGAGATTTTCTTTAAAGATCTTAAAAATAGAGAAGTCCGCCTAAACTGGACTAATCATCGGAATTTTTTTTTGAAATATTTGTGCGGGCTCTAGAAATAACCCGTGTCCCAGGGACCTCATCTTGCGGATGGTCACGCCACCGCTCACAAGCTTCAAATGGCCCATTGGGCTTCAAATGGCCCATTGAGCTTCAAATGGCCCATTGAGCTTCAAATGGCCCATTGCTCAGCTGTACAGTGTGGTCCGCCTTTTTTTGTCCGAAATGTAATTGATTGCAACTCTCTTTCTTCTTATCCGAGTGTAAAAGCTTGATGTTAGCAAGAATGCAACGTCGAAGCTGATGAGCTAATTTGTTAGCTTCTACCCTGTTGATGCCTGATTTACTCTTATACTTTCGATTATGTATCGTAGCCTGTACCATTTGTCCCACGTGCATCTGTTATTATTTTATATTGTGCGGTAAATAAATGCCACCAATAACTTACGTCCATACACACGTATTGGAGACTGTGAGCAAATATACTTTCCCGATGAAAGCTAGCGTAAGTGAGAGCGTAAGTTCAGTGCAGCGGTACTGGTACAGAGTTCTAGCGACATCGGGTACTAATGTGAGCACGTCTGAGAGTTTTAAATCTGATAATTCTATGGAACCTGTAGTGTCCGTCTTTTTTTATCGTCAATAATCGGAACTTGAACATTTTTTTTCTTCTCTCTTCATCTTTGTTTGAGTCATCTCTCTCCATGCCTGGGTGGTCACGTCTACAATCAATGGGCTCCTTACTTGTGGGCTCCATGGCGTACTGGTAGCGTGATGGCCGCTCAGCCGAGAGGACCAGGGTTCGAATCTCGGCTCAGGCGAGGTATTTCACGTAACTAGGGAGTACTACCCTTGGAAAAGGAAGCTTAAACCACACATTCCTCGCATCCCTCACCACGCCAGTAGTTGTTAGGCATTGAAAACCCAACGGTAAAACGTATTGGAATTAGTAAAGGTTAATATTTTCCAGTCACCAGACATATTGTTTTCAGTCAAACTGCAAATAAGTGACTGGCATTCTAATCAACGCGCCACTTTCATAGAGTAAAAACAGGAGATTGTGAAAAACACAACAACTAAACCTTTCCGCCGCGGTAGTCCTCAATCTTTTTTCACGCTAGAGAAATTACCCTATCCTTGTGTTTATTGTCGAATTTGTGGCCACTGAATGGAGGTAAATTTTTACTAGATTTTGTCATCAAAAGAAAATATGTAATTTTATTATGTGACCATTAAACATACTTCTCGCACCCGCTGAAATGCCACCTCGCTACCCCAGAGGGTGCAAGCAGGGAGTGCAAGTAGAGGGTACCAGCACCCATGCGTGTGTACTTCTGTTCAAATTCATAACTACTGATGAGAGGTGAAATTAGGCTTAATTAGATCAACAGAAGAAAATATTTCATATCATTATCTGACTATCTTATATACATTCGGCACCTCCTGAAATGGCATCTCGTACCCTATTTCAACCGGAAGTGACACTGGCGAGTCGGCTCAGCGGCGCGAGTGGTAGCGCGCTGGCGGCCTAGTAAGGAGGGCCCCGGTTCGATTCCGCAGGGCGGAGTTCGTCCCTTGGGAAAAGATAATTAAACACTGTATGCCTAAAAAGGCGGCACAACAGTGTGGCCTTGGATGTGGTGCCCGAACAAATTCCTAGGAAGGTAAAAATAACGTTCGGTTCCTGGCAGGTGACGCCCTGCTGACCCCCACGCGTCTGTACTCGAGAGTCTTCGCCAAAGTGAAGGGCCGCATTCTGGGGGCAGCTCACATCACTGGAGGGGGGCTGGTGGGCAACGCTGCCCGCATGCTGCCGCCCCACCTCGCTGCCCACCTCGACGTCTCGAAATGGCCCATTCCCCCCGAGTTTCTATGGATAGCTGGACAGGGTGAGGTGTTGCAGAAGTCATAGAACTTATTCAAGCCTACAAGTAGCTTGTACAAAAATATCTTTTGTAATAGTTTAATCCTAGAATGGTAATCCTAAATCTAAGGTTACGTGAAAGAAAACCTCTTAGTTTTAGATCCAGATGAAAAAATGAAAGGCGAACTGCGGGGTATGAGCGACAAACCCGAGATTGCCACTCCTTTGTTAAAAGGAATCCAGGTCTGAAATATTTTCCTAATCATGTGGCATTTGTGGTAATCACTTGTTTAAGACTTTGTAGAAGTGAGTCGCAAACGCCGATCCACTGTTTCAGATTCACTAAAATTATGATTATTAGTGTACGTTGGCTTGTTACTCGAAAAAATAGAATGTGCATGAAGGTTGAGTAAAAATTTATCAGAAATATGTGCAGGCTGTTTAAGAAAGTGCATCAAACGACATTGAAGTCTTTGTATCGCCGTGTGAAAGTGCAGCAACAGCATTAAACATTAATGTAAGGACTGCTTATGGTCTGCCGTTCTGCCAGCTTCATTGGCTTCAGGTTACCTCTGCCATTTTATTTAGCTAATAAGGGATGTTCAGGACGTTTGTAGGATATTTGTAATATACTGTTTCAATCGTGTTTGTCCCAAGTCTACTTTTTCATCTTATTAATTCGTTTGAGGAAGGTAAAACTTTCCCTTCCATGAATAATTTATCTATTTAGAGAGGTGCTTAAGTGCCAGTATAATTTCATAGCATTTTCATAAAATATCATGCAACACAATGTGAGTTTAAGTTATTTTTCATTCCATCTTTTTGTTCTTATATTTTCAGACGTAGCGTCCACTTGATCTTGTTCTACAGAACTGGCAGCTGCAAACATGGCATCCAGTTGACATTCGTTAGGATTTTCGGCTTCTAGAATGGTGTTTTCTCTTATTTTCTGAACGATTTGTAGTTTTAGGACTGGCGTTCACCTGATCTCGTCCTGCAGGTGTTGCAGCTTCAGAAATGGCGTCGACCTTCAACCTGGGCCTTGGATTGCTGCTGACGGTGCGACAGGACCTGAAGGAGGAGGTGCTGCAGCTGCTGAAGGCAGACGGCGCTCAGGAGGTTGGACGCCTCGTGGCTGCACAGCCCAGCGAAGGTGAGGAGCAGCGTGGAGAAATAATATTTTGCTTCATCCTCTCGGTCCCGTAACTGAACATTAAAATTTTTAGCAGAAAATTGGCTGAAGTGAGTCACTCGCGGTGCAACTAAGGTGCTCAGTGGCTAAGGTGCGCGCTCAGTGGCCTGTATTTTGTGCAACTACACAACACAGTGCAATGTATAGGGTCATCCAGAAAGTTCGCGCCAATTTTTAAAGGAAAAGAAAAGTTCAATAAATAAAAGCCATTACATCTTTAATCAACCACTTATGAACCATTTTGTTGCGCATGCGTTTCCATTCTTCCTTTAACTTGAAAATGCCCTTTTTCCAGAATTACGGTGGTTCGATGGCCAAGAATTTATCCACGTAACTTTTTAGGTCATCAAAGGAATCAAAATTTTTGCCATTAAGACTATTCTGCAAAGGCCTGAATAAGCAATTTAGCAGCAATTTTGGTATTGTTTACAAATAAACGTGTGGTCTTGAGTTATCCTGACGGAAAACAACGACTTTCCTGTTGGCCAATTCTGGAAGTTATTCTTGACGCTGCTTTAACTGCTTTAACTAGGCCAGTGCTGCTTTAACTAGTCCAGTTGTGAGAAGTATTTCTCATAAATAATTGTCTGGTTACTGAGAAGAAGCTCATGGTATTGAATTCCTTTTTTATCTCTCCAGACACAGAGCAAAACTTTCTTAGGATGAAGACCTGCTGTTGGGGTGGCTGAGGGAGGCTCATGTCGCCTACTCCAGGGTCGTTTTCTCTGAACATTTCGGTAAACAATCCATTTCTCAACTCCTCTCACAATTTGCTTTAAAAAAGCCTTATTTTCATTCCTTTTATATAGCAATTCACAAATGAAAATGTTATTCAAAAGGTTTTTCTCACTTAAGTCATGCATCACCCAAACATCGTAGCGATTTGCGAAACCAAGCTTTTCCAGGTGTTCGTGAACGGCGGATTTTGATAGGTGGAGGCTTTCTGCCAATGATCGGGTTGTGCTCTGTGGGTTTTTCGAATGACTTGATTTGGCCATCATCTGTAGAGGATGGTCTGCCTGATCCCTCTTGATCATTAAGGCTACAATCTCTAATTTACGTTGTTCAGTTGCGCGTCAGTTACTCTAGTTTACACGAGTAAAATTGTCAGTGTGACGGCACTCAAGTCTTTGCGCCCTCTAAAATCCACCAAATAAATTTTGTCCCTACGGTAGGAGGCGCCCGAGCCACGCTGGAGGGGCTGGAGCAGCACCTGGAGGCCGCAGTGGCAGCCTTCACGAAGGCCAGGCCTGGAATGAGGGTCCGGGAGAGGGTCCAGACTGCCATCTTCATCTCCGGACGCGGGTCCAACATGGAGGTGGGACCCTCGAGGGCTGATGTTGGCCCCTCCCACGGCAAGGACGAGTTAACTCGTTGTTTGACTTCTTATTTGTTCTTTCGTTTAATCTTCGACTCAAAAACAAAACTTCAAACCACTTTAATTGGTCAATTCATCTTTAATGGTCGCTTTCAGTATGAACCGACGTTTTTCAGAGTATTCAATCATCCAGAGAGAATTATAAATCGTCTTCAGATCGTGTGCTTTTGATCGCAATCCTGCCAGGGAAGACGTTAAGTCGCCTCAACGCGGCTTGTCCTTTTTTCCCCGCAGGTGCTGGGGTGTTCTCAGCCCCGATGTCTAGTCCTAAAAGGGCATTTAATTAGCTCTCTCAATCTATGCCTCTTAAATCTACTAGATGCCTCCTATATCTACTAGATGCCTCCTATATCTACTAGATGCCTCTCATATCTACTAGATGCCTCTTATATCTACTAGATGCATCTTATATCTACTAGATGCATCTTATATCTACTAGATGCATCTTATATCTACTGGATGCCTCTTATATCTACTGGATGCCTCTTATATCTACTAGATGCCTCTAATATCTACTAGATGCCTCCTATATCTACTAGATGCCTCCTATATCTACTAGATGTTTCCTATATCTACTAGACGCCTCCTATATCTACTAGATGCCTCCTATATCTGCTAGATGCCTCCTATACCGACTAGATGCCTCCTGTACCGACTAGATGCCTCCTATGTCTACTAGATGCCTCCTATGTCTACTAGATGCCTCCTATGTCTACTAGATGACTCCTATGTCTACTAGATGACTCCTATGTCTACTAGATGACTCCTATGTCTACTATATGCCTCCTATATCTACTATATGCCTCCTATACCGACTAGATGCCCCCTATATCTACTAGATGTAGAAGGCATTGCCTCAATTCTCTAGTTGAGTTTTCACGTTTTTAGAAATGCTTTTATTATTAGCCACAAGTTGGACTCGATTTAAGATTGCGCTCCCATTGAGTTCATTCGACTCATTCCTTAACGACATGTCTCACTTGTGTTCATCCGACAGCAGTAGCTAAAAACATTCAAACGCTCAGACGAAATCTCGGTTACCAGGTCGCAGACCAATGGTGACGTCACTGTCCTGCCTCTGTGGTCGGCACAGGACCGCGCTGCACATCTCGTAGCCTCTAAGTTCAAAGGACTAATCGATTTGTAAACCCATTAATAATAATCACACTTTGAAGTATTGATCTAATTTGAACTTTCGATTTTAGCATTGGGTTACCAGCGATTGAAAAACCGATTGGTACAATATGTAACTCAATATGTACAATATGTAACTCAATGCGCAATAAACGATGTTCCTTCCTTTTTTACTGCAAAGAAGTATTTGCTGGAGCGCACTTGTTGCTTATCTGTGATTTTCAACCTTGCATGACTATAATTTTTTAGGTCCGCAGATCATTAATGTGGATTAAATATTTCGTTTAACGGACAAAAATGGTTCAGAAGTAATGTATATCTAACGAAACATTAGGCTCATTAACGAGCAAAGTTACTTCTTACATTTTCACGAGCTTTTTCAAGTTTAACTAGTTCTACACATCTAATCGGTGCACAGCTTGTGTTGAACCAACTTTTCATGTGCAATGCAGGCCAAACTTTTGACCAGCTAACTTGTGCATACCAGAATTGGACTCTGAAAGTGAGCTATTATCATCACATAAAGTTAGGCTTCGAGAAAATGTCAGGCGCTCCCTTCATTTTGACATTGATCAGAACGGTATATTTTAGCGCAGCCTTCTTGTAAAATAAAATTTATGAATTACATAAATACGAACACATGAATGTTTTTTTACGCTGCAGGCGATCGTGTCAGCGTGCGCGGCTGCGGGCAGTCCTGCCGAGGTGTGCCTGGTGCTCAGCAACCGGCCAGGGGCGCCGGGCCTCCTGTGGGCACAGCAGCGGGGTGTGCCCACTGTGGTGAGTCGTGGTGGTGTGGCCACTGTGGTGGGTCGTGGTGGTGTGCCCACTGTGGTGAGTGGTGGTGGTGTGCCACTGTGGTGGGTCGTGGTGGTGTGCCACTGTGGTGGGTCGTGGTGGT
>VOMN01006704.1:0-17298 GCA_014899125.1 Orchestia grillus | reverse complement strand
CCGTTTCCAGCTCTGCACCGTTTCCTGCCCTGCACCGTTTCCAGCTCTGCACCGTTTCCTGCCCTGTTTAGCATCCGAAGCAGCGCAGGCAACAGACTCTTCGCTCCAGGCTCCTCCAGAGAGGCTTGTTCCTACGGCCGATATTCTTCAGTAACTTGGCTGTGCCCCCGCACCTAAGGGCCAGTCTTACGACTCCTGTGATCACACTGAGGACATAATAGAGACATACAGAGAGTCCGCTGCCCTCTCGGAGCATCTCTCGCAGCTCACCTCTCATGCATCCATGCAATAATAGAACTTTATGACACATCGTCCCCCCACGAAGAGAAGAGTAGAAGGGGGGGGGGAGGAGGTAGTCCCCATAACTACCCTCGATAAACTTTACAACTTCTACAACGCTGTCGCCAGCCTCTGCTGCTGGCCGTTCAGCTCTCGTAACTGCAGACTTGAGTACGAGTAGTGTTGCCATTTGGTGTGGACTGGCTGGTGTTAGTGTTGCCATACGGTGTGGTCTGGCTGGTGCTAGTGTTGCCATTTGGTGTGGACTGGCTGGTGCTAGTGTTGCCATACGGTGTGGTCTGGTAAGTGCTAGTGTTGCCATTTGGTGTGGACTGGCTAGTGCTAGTGTTGCCATACGGTGTGGTCTGGCAAGTGTGCTAGTGTTGCCATTTAATGTGGACTGGCTGGTGCTAGTGTTGCCATTTGGTGTGGACTGACTGGTGCTAGTGTTGCCATACGGTGTGGACTGGCTGGTGCTAGTGTTGCCATTCGGTGTGGACTGGCTGGTGCTAGTGTTGCCATATGGTGTGGACTGGCTGGTGCTAGAATTGCCATACGGTGTGGACTGGCTGGTGCTAGTGTTGCTTTGTGGTGTGGACTGGTTGGTGTTACTGTTGCCATATGGCGGCAATCACTACTACACAGCACAACTAAGTTAACGGATTCCCAAACTACGAACTCAGCGACTCGGACAGTGTTGCAATATTTAAACAAGAGCAAATTGTACGTTTGTATACTGTTGGTCTCAACTTCAAAAGGAAAAGAAATAAGCTCGGAAGGGCGCATAGTTTGTCCTTCAGCTTTTGCATGTGTCTTTTGAAACGCACTTCGAAGCGATACTCCCGAGTTCGATACTTTTAGCCACGCGAGGGAGCTCATAGTTCTGAATCGTAAACTTGCCAAAAACATGTATGAGAAAACTATGAAGTTCTCTCGCAAAGTCCTTCTCTTCATCCCTCCAAAAACTAATACCGCTCAACTGGCGGAGATAAGTTCAACTTGATATAATAAATTCTACTGCAGCTCCATGGTCGCCATATTACGAAGTCTAAATGGCAGCGGCCACCGACAAATATGCTGAGTCATCGGAACCGAACCTCTCCTTCACAACTGATGCAGGGGGAAGGGAGTGTTTCCCCCATTCCCTACCCCCTCATCAGTAGGTGTGCAGCTTGCAAAAAATGAATTCCGTGTCCACGATCCCTTTTGCATTCCAGTCAAATGCTTCCTCACAGAACCTAGGCACGTCTCACAGAACCCAGACATGCCTCACAAAACCTAGGCACGTCTCACAGAATCCAAGCACGTCCCACAGAGGCCAGACAGGCCTCACAGAACCTAGGCACGTAATTTTGATAACTATCAGCAAACACAGAAGACAGACAATGCAATTTACCCTCCGCAGATATGGCGTACGCCTGAATCCTCTAATGCTGGCTGCGAACATGTCACCTCGACTGTCTTCTTCTGACGTCTATTGTTACTGACGCTGTAGGGGGTGACCGCAAGGCGGCCCTCTGTTGACTCTGCCATAATTGGCGAGGCCGCACATACTAATGAAACTTGGAAGGGAGGGTCGCTCAGGAGGGGGAGGGGTTGTTGCAGAATAGGGGGAGTGAGGTAATTGATGAAGGGGCCTTGGTGGTGTTAGAAACAGTAAATTCGTAGAATTTGGCTTTTTAGTGACAGAGAGAGGAAAGGAGAATTAAGTGAATGGTTGTAACTCATCTGAGAAAACAATCGGAAGAGGAGGACTAGAGATGAGTGGTGGCAGCGTCCCAAGACTTGAACATGAGAAGAGGAGCGCCACGTAGTGTCTGGGTAGGTCGCACCTGAGCACAACCCTATAACGACCACCGTCCTCTTATGAAGCCGCGTCCTGAGTCGTAATGCTGCAGCTGACTCACCACGCAAGGCTAGCTGCAGTCTAAGTGAAAACCTAATTTCGACGTTAAAGGGTAAACGTTGAGGAACGATGCGCTGTGCAGTATTGATCCTTCCAGGCTGGCGCAGAGCATGTGAGGCTTAGCAACTTTGATGACCGCTTCCGGGGGAAAGCATTTCTTTAAAATAGAAATTTCTGATGGCAGGGAAATGTCTGCTGGAAACTTGCAAAAACAGCTGCTTTGCATTTGGCTCACGAGGTGCAGCTGGCTCACCAGCTCCCCTCACCTCTCTTCGGGGACACAGTCACCTCTGCCCTCCACGAGGCGTTGGTGGAATAGACGTTGGGTAACCAATTTCCAAAGAAACCGATGTAAGGGATCATACTACAATTTCTTCTTAATATAGAGAATTTTTTAGGATAAAAGCATTCTTAACACGTGCCTTAAAAATGGACAATTTTTAGTCGCCGCCTCGAGTTGTTGTCACGCGCGTCGAAAGATCAGGCGCTGTGCTTGGCAGGGAGGATTCCTGGCGACAAAGAATGCCGCAGGAGATGCTCAGACAGCACCCGTTATAACATCAACGCTGTCTACGCAATTGCGTAAAGTTTTCACTTCGAGAAGTGTGGGAGAAGACGAGTGTAGCGGACGTACTACATCATTTAAATAATACACAGTGATGCTTGTCATCGGACGGAGACCATCGTACTGAGATTTAGGTGGAATTTCTCTTCCTTGAAACTAGTAGCAGGGAAATTTAGCGCTCTTCTGACTACAAACCGATCAGTGGAAGGGACCTTCAGATGCTCAGACTCCTTATTTGGTCTTCCAGCGCTGAGATTTTGGTTACTACAATTTTTTTCAAACATTTTGAAATAAAAATGTTCTTTTTACTTTATCCTGGAAATTTGAATTTATTTCCATTACTGCTTAAAATCGCAAAAGAAACATTTGATCCATTTTCTTATTTCTTTATTCACTCTTAGGAAGATTTCATTCTCTCATCTCTAACCGGGAAATTCCCTGAAGCAGAAATTCACATTTTTCCTTCTCCCCTGTACTCCAGAGATATGCTTCGATCCTTCTTCCCAATTTAGAGCAATTTTCTGAGGGGAAAATAACACGGCTACCCGAGTTTACTGAACGTTCTCCCTGTAGCAGCGATTGCTTCGTACTTCTACGTCACGGTAACACATAAAAATGTGCAAACATTGCGACTGTGTGGTTTTGGAGTCTATATCTGATCCCGATCGGCTTCGAAATTAACGGCATTTGGAATAAAAGTTCTGAGGACTACCGTAATTATCCTACGACTAGCCAGCAAATTTAAGCCAGGTAAACGTTGAAATCTAACAGCGGATTTTTCAGTACCCTACACATGCTGCCCATATCACCCTACCCCTTCCTCATCCCCTCCCCCCATCACCTGTAACGGTCCCCAGGCCCCAGGGTGCACGTCCCCGTCACGGGACGACCATCAGACGCGTCACGTCGCCTGCAAAACAATGCAAGTCAAAAGAACAAAGCCTCTTCTTCTTATTTTTCTGCTCTTATTTTCTCTTTTGTGTACTTTTTCCTTCTTTGTGTTCGAGTGATGCCAGAACACAAAACTCGGCGGGCCCCCCGGCACGCAGCACGCGACACACTCGCAGAAAAGGAGCATCAGTTGCACGACCCGAAGCTTCCATTTAATTTCAAAGCAAGTCCGCCAAACACTGGCAGCTGCAGCGCTCCTCCACGACTGCAAATGGCGGGAGCTGCGAGTCTCTGCTCCAGACCTGGCTTCAAAATATGGATCTTTTTATACGCACGCACGCTACGAGCTCTTTGTTTACAGACCCCTGCTCGAGACGGCTACCCTGGCCATTGTGCGTACCCAGGGGGAGGGGGGGCAAACCGTGTACTGTATACAGGGTATCTTATTCTTCATATTGTATACAGGGATCCCATCGTGCATACTGCATTTAGAGCGTCTTATTGTATATTCTGTATAGAGGGTGTTCTATTGTATATACTGTGTGAAAGGTTTCCCATTGCGCATGGAGTTAACAATGTGTCCCATTGTATATACTGTATACAGTGTCCTATTGTGTATAATATCTGGCTAGAAATTACTATAAGAAACACCATATACCGTACTGTACTACTGAGCATAATGTCAGCTCCATGATTGCTGAATATTTATTCTGAGCGACACAAAAATAATTTGGTCCAAAATTTATAAAATACTTGTGATATCTGAGTAGCGATCCGAAAATTAGTCACGTCATCTTTCAAGTGAGCTTTGTGTATCTCTTCTGCAGCACAGGTACCACATATATGCTGTGCACTTACAACCAGTCTCCTTGCGTCCCCCTGTGCCTAAAGTGGAGAGTGGGGCCCCGACGATGATGGTACATTTGCACTGAACATTCAGTCGACGGCAGAATGGGGAAGATCTACGGTCGAAACCGTTCAGGATCAAGTCATAACTCAAACTCTCAGGGTCAAGTCGTAACTCAAACTCTCAGGGTCAAGTTGTACGTCAAACTCGCTGGGTACAACTTGTTTCTCAAACTCTTGTTTCTCTGAAGGGCGTAACTCAAACTCGTAGCGTCAAGTCGTAACGCAAACTCGTACGGTCAAGTCGTACCACAAACTCGCAGGGTCAAGTCGTACCTCAAGCTCGCAGGGTGAAGTCGTAACTCAGACTCGTAGGCTGTGATCGCAACATAAACTTGAGGAAGACAAGAATACCTTTCACAACGAACAGTCTTCTCAGTTGAGTGACTTCATTAATATTTACTGCTAGAGTTAACGGCGGTAATATGCATTGCTTTGACAAGCCTAAATTTTATTTCCTGGAACAGACTTTACAGCCTTGAATTACAATGAATTTAATTAACATTTTTTTTCAAGTGATATACTATTAGTTAATATGGATCACTGCCTCAGTTTTCAACTGCCATTTCTATGTAAATTGAAACTGAACATCCAAACACAAACTAAACGTTAATTTTAACTTGTTCATATCGTTTACTTTAGTTACCTTCATTAATTACCTAGTTGTACATCACGAAGTTTTCCACTTACAAGTTCAAAATTTCCCGTGTCTCAGATGTTGGGATGTTTGAAAAGGGAGAACGAGTGAAAGCTGAAAATTACGATGAATGTATGAATGATCCTTCGTAATGCATCAGAAATTCAAATGAATCTCGCATTGCAAATTATTTTTTTAGAGTTATGTGTTAAAAAAATATTCTTGTTACTCGACCCACTGAAACATCACCCCAAAAAATTAAGGGTTCCATAACATTAAGGCAGGGCCATGAGGAGGCATTCTTCAAGACACAAACAAATTCCAGAAAATAAGTAGCCATTAGGGATCGTTGGAATACAAAATATTTTTAGAATTGCCGAAGAACATTTGGCTGACGGTGGACGCCAGCTCAGCCACAACGGACGCAGTCAAGTAACTGAGATCGAGTTGTTTTCGATCAATTGCGTGCCATAAGGTACTTGTAGTACACAGTTATAGGGCACATCAGGCCCGGAGGAGGCCTGCTTAATGAGTCAGAAGACAACGTGGGGTCATCCTAGGAGTGATTCCAGCGGTCGTAGCACGGATACAGGGGAGGGCTGCACTTTATGGCTTCCTTGGCAGAGCTTCTTCCAGCCACGCCACTTTGTGATGTCTCTGTACTTGGTGGAAGGTGCCTGGCTTACTCAATCTTCCAGCCACGCCACTTTGTGATGTCTCTGTACTTAGTGGAAGGCGCCTGGCTTACTCAATCTTCCAGCCACACGGACTTGTGATGGCTCTGTACTTGGTGGAAGGTGCCTGGCTTACTCAATCTTCCAGCCACACGGACTTGTGATGGCTCTGTACTTAGTGGAAGGCGCCTGGCTTACTCAATCTTCCAGCCACGCGGACTTGTGATGTCTCTGTACTTAGTGGAAGACGCCTGGCTTACTCAATGTTCGGACGGTTGGGTGGCTTGAGCCGGCTTTGTGTTGTCCTTTGATAAGTGTGCTGCGATGGTATTGTGCACATGTGTGTAGTTGTGGAGTTCTGGTAGATGTCGGGGTGCCTTATTAAGTAGTGAATAAATAGCGATTGTGTAGATAGCTGCAGCATTGGGCTGTTTCGTGTTCCGTGGGTATTTTGTAGCCCTTGAGATCTACCTAAGGTAACGGAAAGGAGAAGTTAAAATTTAAATCTTGAACATGTTGAAGCATCAACGTATCAACATGGCTTAACTTCTTTCTCTGGATTGGCTATTGCTGCTGAACGGTCTCTTGTTTCTCTGAAACAAAGGGTAATTTTTTTAAAGGTGTGTAAATTGCTTGCCTCAACTGTGATACTCTACGATCACAATTGTGTCAACCCTGTTCTTCACCACACTGATGTTCCTCACATCACCATTCTCTCGCGCTGATGTGACGGCTAACATCCCTCAGCCCCACAAAAGAGGCCGCTCTTCGTCGTATGACGAACCCAAGTCGCAAATTCCTCGCCATTATCGCAGCATGCGATCGTCCATCGTACAATCCCAGCTCGTGCCACCCAACAATCACAGCTCTTGACACCCGACAATCACAGTTCTTGACACCCAACAATCCCTGTCCTTGGTACTCGACAATCACAGCTCTTGACTCTCATCAATAAAAAGTTTTGACACCTAACAACCACAGCTCTTATCACCCGACTATCCGAGGTTCTGACAGGCATCCCATAATCCCATCTCATAACACCCGACAACAGCTTTTGTCAACCGACCACCCCAGACCATGACAGACGCAGGCACGGGGAAGACAGTAAGCTCGACTTGGCTCTACGATCGTTGGAGCTCCACAGTTGAAGTTGGGCGGGCTGTGCCAAACAATATCTTGTTAGTAAAAGTCTTATGTCTTTCTCAGTAGTGACACCTTTTGAGGCCAGTACATGTAACAATTATTTTCGTATTAGTGAAACTTATTAGACAAATTTTCACTAACCCTTTTTATGTTGATTAAAATCATTAAAATAGTAAGTGAAACTTGTTTTCTAAAAAAATAAACTAATACTAACATTTGTAACCAGTCAATTCTGATAACTGAAGCTTGTTAGATCAGTCGTAACTAATTTCGGCGGCTGTAATGAAAAGCTGCCCACCAGCGCGAGTGAGGACGAATAAAGGCTGCTAGCTTAAATAAGCACACGTCCGCACAGCGACACGCCACAGAACTTGCCGTGCGGGTGGCACTGGAATGGCAGCCAGCCTCGCTCCAGGTCGCATGGCTGCTGTTAAACAGCATTTCCTTGGTCTTTGCAGTCTTTGTCATTATGAGCCATAGTTTAAATTCCAATGTAAACTTTTTAAGTAACCTTAAATGGTATCTACTGTTGCAGCTACGATATATGGTGTTTTGAACAAATATAACCCGTTTCTGTTACTTTACTTACTGTTCCTACTTTTCTCATAACACCTTACTCATTATACCTTTCGAATCCTGGAAATTTTTGCTGCGAAAATCATTCAAGCTCTTTTCACGTCGTGAAAATTGAATATTCATTCATTTAGCGGTAATGATCTTCTCAAATGAAAGATGAGTACTAACTTCAATCTTAGCGACAATATTTTTCGTAATAAATATTAATTCAACAATAGGTAGACAAGCAAAATTAGTGCTTGCACGAACGAGGTAAACAGCCCTTTACACGACCAGTCAATGTCTGAAGATAGCATCGGCAGACACCCAAATATGGGCATCGAATGCTACGTTTGTTCTCTATCCTGGAGTTAGGTTTGATGCTATATGACAAGCCCTGGTGATGTGAGGTGATGACAAGCCCTGGTGATGTGAGGTGATGACAAGTCTCGGGTGATGTGAGGTGATGACGAGCCCCGGGTGATGTGAGGTGCCGGGTGATGATCTGTAGTTGACGGGTTGATGATGATGCAGTGTAGTGATGCTGGAAGGATGATACTATGACAGTAGTGGAGTAATGATCATCATGGAGGTATGAATTTTTGTGTTGTATGTGATTTTACGTAACTATTTTGACATAACACACACGGGCGGACTCATGTGCAGTCATTCCACGCACACTCCCAATTTACATGCTGAAACTCATGAGTGAACAGAGCCTTCGTCCCATGGCTGCAGCCAGGCCTCTCTGCATCACTCATCCATCCATTAGAACAACATCCACATAGTATGAGTAGTGGTGATTCATCACATAGTATGAGTAGTGGTGCTTCATACTCACGTCTTTCTCGCGTGATTCATGCACGCCATTCAGGCGGCCATCATTTCCACCACTCAAAAAGGAAGGTAGAAAAAATCAGAGCGCATCAGCCGTGATTGAATCTTACTCCTTCTCGTCGTCCGTCATCGTTTGGCCCCTCGCTGGCGCAAGTCTACGGATGCGCCGCCATATATCAGCCATGAGCTTTTTTCGTCATCGCCAGTTCAGTTTTTCGGCATCCCCTTCGCGCCAGAAGTCATTTGTTGAGCTCTTTACGTCCGTTCCTGAAGCGGCTAGAGGATTTCTTCTTTGTTTTATGGATGTACAGAAATCCATTTTTTGTTTGAATTTCTGTTCAGTTTAATCAGTGTAGCATTTTTCCCGCTGAGCGAGCGTGGGCTGCTGGAGGAGAAGCGAGCGCTCTGAAGTCCTGCAGCGCGTTCTGTTGTGAATGAAGCAAAAGTGAACAATTTAACATCAGGAAAGTTATATTTTTTTGAGCTCCCTCAGAGCTTATGCTGTACTCGAGTCTCAAGCTCAGTAAGCCTGAGAAGCAAAAGACATATTTCACATAAAATAGAATAAGTTCCAGGTAGTTCAACTATTGGCACTCGAGCTAGTAGGTAGTTACAGCTAGTTTAAATAAGTTACATATAGTTTAAATAAGTTACGGGTAGTTTATGTAAGTTACAGATAGTTTATACAAGTTAGAGGTAGTTTATATAAGTTACATGTAGTTTACATAATTTACAGCTAGTTTATACATCAACACTCGAACTAGCAGTGAGGTGAGCCCTTGAGGATGCTGCCGCTAAATTCAAATTTTATCTCAGTCGTGCAGTGAGATCTTACACATGCACGAGGATAATGTATAACCTTACTCAAGTCTATATGCAGGTCCGTAATGCAAGTGGTAGCGCACTTGTCTCCTCAAGAAGCTCCGAGTTCAACACCCCAGGTAAGGTGCTATGATCGGAAAGAAGATTGAACACGATATTCCTAAAAAAGCGGCACACCAGAGTAGCCCGGCAAGGGGTGTACGAATTGCTACCAAACCAAAGTATTCCGAGGTTTTAAGAACATGGGGGACACCTGCCCGGCTGTGGCGAGTTTTGCCCTCGGCCCACCCTTGTGCGGGGAAAGCTCGGGACAGCTCCCTCAAGGCAGAGCACATGAGGGTATCTCCGCTCACATGCATTGTTGCCCTGGTGCTCGTGGCAGCACAGCCTTGTGTGTCCAGGCCTGAGCCCTGCCTTCTACGTGCTTTTTGTGCTGCAAGCAGTCCTCTCAAGCACAATGCACCTTCTCACTGCGTGAACATTCAAGTTCTGAGTTATTTTTCAAACATGTTGACTACGGTTATTGTGCAGCTCTATGTGTAGCACTGTTGTGCATTTCTTTCTGTAGAGCTCCGTAGCGCAAGTGGTAGCGTGCTGGCTTTCTGGTGAGGCGGTCCCCGTTTAGACATCCAGGTCGGGGTTCTTTCCTTGGGAATAGGAGATTAAATATGACTTAATTAAAAGGTGGCACACCAGTCCCGATCGGGTGGTGGTACCAAAAATAATTCCAAGGCTTCCACGGTTAGTCCTTGTTTTGTGCCCAATTTTGTGTTCAAAATACATGTCTGGAGGCACTCGAAAGGTGCGCTCTCGAAGCACGAGCACTCGTGTTAAGTACCTTGGACTAAATCCATACCTGGAACTGCATAGATTTTCATTGCAGGTAAAGTTCGTAAATTAATATGAGCTGTTGCTCTAGAGCAACAAAAAGCTATATAAGAGGCCTCTCGACTTCCACAGCACTGATGCGGATGCCAGTCCGGCAGGCCTAAAAAGTCCAATCTGTCCGTGAAAAAACTTCTCTAGCACCTGCTCCTAGGCCTAGCGGGGAGCCAGACAGGGTACAGAATAAGGGGGTGATGAAGAAGAGTAAATGACATAGTGGTCAATAATATGTACATACTCTCGTGACCAGTACACCAGCGTACCGGTTGTGTTCCTATGTAGAGCGGGTGTTGGCCGCCGCTAACTCAACCATCTCATCAAAACGCTTCACAAACAAACTCGACTGAAAGCATTCCTCGAACACTAAACCATCGGCGGCGAGATGTCCAATTTCTAAGAGCGCAAAGATTAAGGGATGTTTGCAGATGCTTCTTTCATGGCGCCGTGGTATCGAATATCCGAGCTGCCAAGTTTTCGAGACCAATTTCGGAAAATCGTGTCTTGCAATGGCATTTTATTCGAAGTTGCTCGGGAGGCTGGGAGCAATAAGAGCCCAAGCGAAGAACTTTGGTCAAAATTCTTGATTAAGCTGCCTTTATGGCTAAGGGTTCGAGCATTTTTCCCAGCGGAAGTGATATCCAAGCGAGACACTCGCAGCATCCTGGAGCGCTGCAGTACACAGCTCCCCTGCCAAGCTCCTTGGCAACTATTGCTATAAATTCTTGACGAGGCTGACAGTACACGGTTATCATTGAGACCAGCGAGTAATTATGGGGGCCCTCTCTGTGTACTCCGGATGGAGGCCCCCCCTTCCCCTCGTCAACAGGGAGGGGGGATAGAGTGGGGCTCGTCGGCAGGATACGAGGGACGGGATTGAGGGTTAAAACGAGGGAGATGTTAATGGACGAGGGGAACAGACGAGTAGTTCTCGCACAAAAAGACGTGCGTGCAAATGAAATATATACTTACCGTACACACGAGTGGTGCGCCATTAATAACAAGGAGCAAAATGTTGATGTGATAACGAAAGAAGTGTAGAAAAAAGTATAAGCTAATTTTATTAAGGTATTAGTGACGTAGATATTACATAAACGTCTCACGAATTTTACCGGCGCTCTTGATTGAGATACTCGGCATTGAAGAAATTAAAGCAAATATATGTAATGGTTCAATTTTAGAGTAGACTTATGAATACTTTGTCTGTTGAGTAACGAGGAGGAATTTCCGGTGATGTGAGCGTGTAAGAATATCACTTTAACTGAAAAATACGTATGTTTACACAGACTGTCTAAGTTTAGGCGTGAGTGGAAGAACACAAATAATTTTAGGACCTGTACGAGCCGTTCACATGATCAGCCAATATCTGAAAAAATTGTTGAAAGACACCAAAATGGAGAACCAAATGCTCACTTTGCATTCAATTCAGGTTGAAAATCAAGGGACAGTACAGTCTCTTGATGTTGACCTGACGAATTGACTCTAGAATAGAGATCAAAATTAGCATTTGATGCCCATAGTTGGGCGTCTTCCGATTATGTCTTCAGACACTGGTTGATCGTGCCCACGGCCCTTGAGTTAGAGGTGACTCCTCTCCGCCCAACCCCAAACGCAGCAGGCGCGGCGGGGCAGCGTCTGGGCTGTCAGGGGCACTGGCGGGGCAGGGGGCCTGTGGAGCTGGTGTGCAGCGCCAGGGCGTGAGAATTTGCACGACTCTGTTCGTGATCTATTTGGAAACTTCGAGCTGCATGCTTGTGGTGAAGGGCACGGGTACTTCAGAAAATATAAATTCACCAGAATAAGTTAGCTGAATAGAGTAAAATTATCAACAGCAAAAAAATCAGCTAAAAAAAGTGTTTGGTATAAAAGTATTTAGCAAAAAATGTTTAACAGCAAGTCTTTCCTAAATAGTTGCGTAACCTTTATTTGCGATAACAACATGGCAACGATCATTTCAACTAGAAAGTAACTTTTGACTCGGCGTTTGTGGTTTCTTGTGTCATTCTTGCAAGCAGACGATCTTCAAATTATCAAGGTTCTTTGGACTCCTGCTATGCACTTTAATTTTGAATGTTAGTCATCAACTTTCAATCGGATTGAGGTCTATCGGTTGGCTAGGCCATGGAAGGACACTAATTTTCTTATTTCAGAACCATTCTTTCGTTGATTTTGTTGAATGCTTGGGGTCGATGTCTTGCTAGAAGGCCCACTTGGGCAGGCTTTAGACTGTTCTTGCTCTCGGAAGGAGCTTCTGCTCCAGGGTTTGCCTGTACATGGGACTATCCTTTTTTAGAGTTCTCCAACACGACGGACAGTAACACACCTCCACTCCACGTTACTGCTTCCTCCCTGCTTGACGGTTGCGACGGAGGTCTTGGGATCATACGCAGTCCCTGTTCTCCTGCACACGTGACGAGCGTAGTTACCCCCAAAACGTTCAATTTGGATTCCATCAGACCATACAACCTGTTCCAGGAACTCGATTCTTTTGCCAAGATGGTCTTTGACAAACATTAAATGGGTTTTCACATCTTTTACTGTAGGAAAAGTAGTTCTGCTTGGATTGAAGGCATTTAAACTCGTCTGATGGAACTGCGTAGTTCCCATTTTTCGACTGACGTGAATTTTTTGAACCCGTTGTTCTTTCTGTGGGTGTGTATGGGTCGCCATAGGCTCATTCGTTACCTTACGCAGCATATAGAGTCGAGAGCAGCCTGTGATCTTACGAGGACTGTATTAACTGGGCAGCTATACTTTCAATGAACCCCTTTTATGGAACAGTACAGTTTATACCAGCCTCAGTAATTGGCTTCAATTTAAAATACTTTTCCCTGCTACGAAGCCTATTTGTGGAATTCTAATAACAAAATTTGATTCAGTTTCGTTGAAATATTTTGGTAAAAATATGTTCCCTGAACTTCTTGTACTCTTTGCCCCAAACCAGAGCTCAAAATTTCCAAAATATATCAAAAAAAGAGTCCTGCAAATATGGACATCCTGGCAGCGTTGGTCGGGCCAGGAGGCGGCGGCTGGGTGGGGCCAGGCAGCTGCTGCCTCGACATGAACAAAGCACTTCAGTTTTGCAGCGAATGGAAATTGAGGAGAAGTGGAAGGGAAATTGTTGCTTATTTTTTCTTTGGATTAGAGGGGAAATGAGCGTTGTGAGGCCAGGGTCGTGGTTGTTAAAAAGTAAAATATTTCCCGGTTTTAATCACCAATATTGAGAAACGATATACTCTGTGAGATGCCTCTATTTATAAAGTGATACAGATCTGCAGCGAAGGCATTGCATTTTTTCCAGCTCTTTCATCCCTATGATTTTCTGGGTTTCATTTACGGCGATAAAGAAATTGATCAAATTTATTCCGCTCCTCTGAATTTTGGATCGTTTCGATCCGTGCACCTCGGTGTTCATTTCGCATCATAATAGCTCTGTTATACAGTAATTGTCAGCGCGCTTCTGCTCACTTGTTCACTTAACTAAGGACACACATGAAAGTTGAATTCATTCTCCCAATCTACCTTTGATTGTTTGAAAAAAATGAAGCTCATGCACTGCAGGATCGAGAGCGCTGCAGGCGGCGGTGCCGGGCAGCACACAGAGCTCCTGCCAGCTTCTGCCAGCACACAGAGCTCCTGCCAGCTCCTGCCAGCTTCTGCCAGCTCCTGCCAGCGCACAGAACTCCTGTCAGCTCCTGCCAGCACACAGAGCTCTTGCCAGCAGACAGGGCTCTTGCCAGCTCTTGACAGCACACAGAGCTCTTGCCAGCTCTTGCCAGCACACAGAGCTCCTGCCAGCTCCTGCCAGCATGCAGAGCTCCTACCTTGGGATATTGGGACGCTTCCAACATCTCTCGCCGTGACAGGAACTGCCTCTAGCACCTCTGCAGCAGCTGCTGCTGGAGGTCATTAACACAGGCAGGTTATGAATATTGTTTGCATTCTCCACTCAATTTGGGCGCACCGTCGTTAGCTGTATCGACCCCGGCCAGAAGTGCCAAGATTATGTGAAAAACGGTGTTGAATATTACTTAAATGAGTTCGGGTTATTTTGCTTCATATTTCTGAGTTTTACCACTCTACATATGTAGAATGATGTTCATTTGGAGTGGGTTAAAAATTCCCTTTCACCTCATTTAGGGACTTTTTAAAAAGTCAAATCTCACAAAAATTTCCAAAAAAAAACCCTCAATTCAAATTTCATAACTTATATGTAAATAGCTGCAGCACTACACAAAATAGCTGCAGCACTACACAAAATAGCAGCATCAGTACACAAAATAGCTGCAGCACTACACAAAATAGCTGCAGCACTACACAAAATAGCTGCATCAGTACACAAAATAGCTGCATCAGTACACAAAATAGCTGCATCAGTACACAAAATAGCTGCAGCAGCACACAAAATAGCTGCATCAGTACACAAAATAGCTGCAGCAGCACACAAAATAGCTGCATCAGTACACAAAATAGCTGCAGCAGCACACAAAATAGCTGCATCAGTACACAAAATAGCTGCAGCAGCACACAAAATAGCTGCATCAGTACACAAAATAGCTGCAGCAGCACACAAAATAGCTGCATCAGGACACAAAATAGCTACAGCTGTACACAGATCCATCTCACATGTTGATGTCAGTTACTCGGCAAGACCAGTTCTCCATCGTGCCACTTCGCGTGTTCGGAGAAATACGATTTCAATCAGTTATTTATCACACACCAGTGAAGACAACGTTAGTCGCAGGACTGGCTTGCACAGGCCTCACAAGACCGCCTACGGCAGCAGGGCACTAAAGCGAGCGCTGTGTAGCTGCTGCAGCACGGGAATGAGGGCGACGAGTATGCTATAGAAACAGCCGTGAGCACTGTTGGCATCGTACGTCATGTATGCCTATTTTGGTCCAGTTTCTGGACTTGACGATATTTCAGAAGGTATTTTTTACCCTCTCGTATTATTAAAATTCAACACTCAAATATGCTTGGGGCTATATGTGGCTATCTACGCTGTTTTCTGCTACACCACCACCATCAACAACCCACAACCCACTCCGAATGTGTGGTGAAGTAGCGATAGTGTGTATCGACCCAACGCGCATTCCTGAAAATTGAATGCATTTTTTACTCATTTCGCTGACGGAAGATTGGATGTTTATTATATGATATTTTCTGCGTAGACGCGACCTCTCCGCTCCCAGACTGGAGGCTTGCATTCCAGTGTAGACAAAGTGAGGGCAAACCTGAGATGTTCATCAGACACACCGCCTCTGGATGATGTTTACCGATGTTTCAGTGACATAGGGGACCAGTTTACCCTCGTAACTTCAGACTGTGAGCTTAGAGAGGCGGTGCTGAGGGGACCTCACCTTACAACACGCCTCTGGCCAGCGATGAAGTTTGATGCATCGACCACAACCCTCCCCCCCCCCTCCTCCCTCCTTCTAGGATGAAGAGGGTTGAGGACGGACCGGGGATTGAATGTCAACTGTTTTCGAGGAGGGCGAAATGAAAATTCACTCCTCTAAGAAGCGGAAACTGCTGGAGACTACTAAATTTTGTGAGGGGATTAGTTGTTGGGGGAAAATGTCACTTTACTTAAATCGGGAGTGAAAGTTTTATGCCCTGAACCAGAAATTGTTTGTTCATTATTATTCATTACGGGAAAAGCAGCCTCGACTTCAAAAATGGTAAAATTACAAAGGGATTTTGAACTGTGTAACTTGGAGCCATAAGGAGACGGTTGTTTATCATTCACACGCTGCCTTCATCACTAAAATTTTAATCACACAGAGGCAAAATTTTCACGGCCGAGTTCATGGGTGTTCGAGTTGGTCAACACACCATGGGAGTGTCGAAGCAAATGACGGCAGCGAGTTAAAACGCGATTCGTTTTATCTACAGGAAACTTATTGCCCCGAAGACTGAAATTAACGACAGTAATTGAACGATGCCACCCCAGAGGTCGCGCCGCGAGGTCGCCGTGAGCTGTGTACACGACGACCTCGTGACGACGCTCGCAGGGGCACCTGTGCCTAATTAACTCTTGAGCTCGAAGGTAAAGTGGACAAAAACCCACAGCGCTACACAAATTCGCACGAAAACTTGACTAAATTGTAGAGATGACGTCATATGGCAAAAATTTGAACGAATAAATAGAAACGGTTTCTAGAGTGAGAGCAAGCAGAAGACCAATTCTAAAAGTTGGATTGCAGTGCAAGAGACCTTAAGGGGAAGCCATTGAGTCCGAGATGCTCCAAATGGGTCAATTGTTGCCCCTGTCCCCAGTTAACGAGGATGTTTCCTGCGTCTCCAGTTAGAATGGGTGGCTAAATTGCCGTCACTTTATGGAAGGTTTTTGGTTCAGAGGCCGCTGAGAAAAGAGATCTTCGGGACGCCCCTAGATTCATGAGGAGTGTTTTAACTCGGCCATTGTTCGGGTGCTCGAACGTAGAGCTTCTCTTCAAATTGGGCGTCGCCAGAAAGATTGGGAGATTTCCAGCTCTTCTAACGGTTTCAGAGATTGCCACGAACGCTCCAACGGTATGGAAGTTTGCACCACCATTTTTGCCGCTACTTTGGTGTTGGTAAGATAACGTGATTAAGTTGACACTGAATTTGGATTGCTCTGTTTTCCTTCATTCCTACAATTTCTGTCAATTTAGTCAGTTCTCGCGCTATTCGTATTGTTTAACTGCTTCTTAAATTTAAAATAAAAATTAATTAAAAAATACTACCAGAGATCAACTTTGAAAATGGAAGAACTTTTTCCCAGCTCGGTAGAAATAATTTTGCCCGCTATGTTCAGGAAGCAGAACTTTACAGAAGCACGTGATCGCTCGCTGGAGCACAGCGACTCTGTACAGCACTCGTACAGCCGCCCGCAGCCGCGCACTGACGATCTTCATGAGAACCTGAGACCGCCGTAGGGGTGCACTCCTGTCTAAGCACAGCCGGTAGCGCTCAGCGGCAGCCAAGACAAACTACCTCCAAAAGTCCTCAACCAGCTGAAAATCCTCACCCTCCTCCCTTCTTCCTCTCTACCTACGACCTCTCCTGTCTTTAGGTCCAACCCTTTATCGTTGGAACAACCCCTACCTTTCTATCATGAGAACGACCCCCAACAATGGGGACAACTCCCTTGCTATGGGAACAGCCCCCACATCATAGGCAGAGGCAGCCCCGTATCGTAGGCACGACACCCCGT
>VOMN01006701.1:0-17494 GCA_014899125.1 Orchestia grillus | reverse complement strand
GTTACTACGCACTATCAATGATCAACAAGGGCTAATACTCCGATTTTATGTACGAAGCAATGCATACAAGAAAACAGCAAGTTCAAAGAAAACATTCAGGGTGCACTATAACATTAAACACGAATGACACCTTGATTCGAATCCAGGCTGAGACCAGACGATTTTTCGCAAAACGGCCGAATTGCATCTTAAATGAAATGTCTCTACTTTTCAGCTGTTGTCATTCATTACAAATTACTATTAAATTAAAACTGAAAAGGTGGTTTATATTTACTTCAATGCAGTCAACTGCACAGAGCGTCCTATTTCTGGCTTAAGTAATACATATATGAACATTTTGCTGGCCTCAAAATGTGTGTCAAAATCTCAATACGCCATTGAATAGACTTTAGTGAGTATTATTTCATACTCATGATAATAAAGCCACTTATTGATTTGCCTCATTCAATTCTATTTTAAAATTTTCGTTATTAGTATTGAGCACTCAGCACACCCATCTCGGAATTTTTACAAACGGAAAGAAATGACATTATGGATAAATTGTGAATCAATGACCACTCACGTGAATCGCTTCGTTTCATTACGCAAAATGAAATTCTACAATTTGTCACTGCAATTCCTTGCTGTTAGCGCCCGAGATTAAGCTATAAATTTATTTGAGATCAACGATATAGAAACACAAGTACGTTGTCAACGTAACATCGACGGTAAATATCATCTGAATGAAAAACATGCGACTCGTATTTCGTTCTTCATTTTGAAGAATAAAGTTCTCATTTCTATGAGAGCGTACAGAAATACACGCACAAAACACGAGCTAGACGACTCGTGAAGTCGTCGTGACTGGAAATGACGGTCGTAGTTGGAGTCGTAAGTCCCCGCGAATGACGAGCAGCCACTAGAGGGCTGAACAAGTCGGGGCCCATGAACTACTATACATCGTCTTATCTCATCGTTCTAGTTTTATGGAAGCAATTTCTCTATCAGCAATGCATTTATGTCTCTAAGTTAGTAAAATAGGCTACTTTACAAACTTACCGGGATTTTACAGATGTTGCATCTGTTTTGGTGGCCTAGAGCTCTTACATGTGTCCTTTTGTTGCTAAGAACTGAGGTATACAGAATGACAAGGTGTTACCCTCCTTGCTTCGCCTTCGAGGGGGCTGATGACCGAGATGGCCCTGTAGCTCAGTTTGTGGATTTAACGATGCTAGGGGTGCGTTTAAAATTACTGAGCTCTATTCAAACTAGCATGCCGATAATGCCTCTCTTTACCACTGTGCCTTAGGTAAATAATGTTCCTGATGACTAACTATTGCTACTCTCAATAAAATAAGAACACTTGTCGAACGGGTGTGTTAAATGTTTAGTTTCTCAGTTAGACAAAAAAATATGTTAAGACCATAGTCTCCAAACTTTTCTTCGTTTGATGTTAGCGGCATCGCAATTTAGCATACAATAGCAAACTTAATATTTTCATAACAGTGTAATTCTTAAGCTCTATCTCCAGGCATCCCCAATACAACTGTTGAACACGTCGTTCCAAGGTCCCATTTGAAATTTCATCCGCACGGGCAAAGAGGGGATAAGGAACGTATCGTACAGTTCCCTCTCCTTCTGGCTCCGCGACTGCTAAAAAGCGGTCTAAACTAACGAAATAAAGAATTTTCCACGTTGAGGAAGAGACCGACCATTGACTTCAGCAGTACAGTGGGTAAAAAAACGAAGGAATTTTACTTTATTTTAATACACAGAGGATATAACGTAGGTGAATAAGTAAAAACCAGAACATGAATAATAGGAATATTAATATGAATAATAGCCGAACGTACTTTAACGGGAACTTCACAATTTGGATTATTTATCTAGCAGCAAATCATTCCCAAACGTGCACGTACAAATACATGTGTATCATCTGAGCGACAATGACCTCAATTAGAGGTTTCATATCTTAGATTTACGATTTAGGAAAATAAATAATTTCGTCGGTTAAGGAAACCGCGTTCAGAGAATACAAACATTAAAATTTTGAAATGACTTTACCGATTTAATTTTTTTCTGTTTGTTCGATCTGAAAACTGAGTTACGTACAATGAATTCGGTCTGATGACAATAATAAACTGTGTTATGACCAAAGTACTGTTCACTAGCATCTCCATACAACAGCGTTACATTCTGTGGTTAAGATTTTTTAGTGCTGAAACCCCACATTTTTTGGAAAGAAAATTGCATTTTATTATCATATTCTGTAATTAAATTTGAAGGGTTCAAAAATTGCACATCTTTTCTCCAGAATTATAAAGTTTATTTGTATATTTTCCGTAAGAACGTATAACTGTTCATCAACACAGCATTAAACATCACAGCTTTTACTGAGAAGTTTCGTATTTCCTCAACGTTCTCTGATAAATTGTAGTGCAGCAGTAAAATCACAGAAGATAAATACATTTATTTGGGAGACGTCAATTCCAATTTACTGACTTATCTGGGTACTAAACGATGAGTAATATAGGGTGAAATCTCTGTCAAAATTGGAAACATATGAATGTCATCATCAAAAGATTAAACACCAAAAGCGAAGAAACAGTATACGCTTCTCAAAATACGCTTATATTTAAAGACATCCAACAATATGTACTCACTCTTTGTAATTTAATAATTTTGAAAAAACGACGCGCAAATCACGCAAACGCACAAATTGTTCTAAAGTGCCACCTGCCCACGGCTAAACTAATAGTTAAGCTACATTTTCACATGAAATCAGTCAGTGCAAGTGCAAGGCGTCTTTGTTTCGAAATTATTGAGTTACAAAGAGTATATTTTTTTAACTCCTCTGCACACCAACCATGTGGATTATTATGAATCGAGTATTACTGTAATTTTTAAAGTATCAATTTTTACATTATTCAAAAAAATATTATTTCACGTCAACTACCTTCAAATTTAAAATTTATTCACTTAAGACAGCGTTCGATCGAAGGATACTGGGAACTCAGAGTTCCCAGATGCTCCTTGGCTGCATCCAACAGCGTATCTGGATCTGCATTAGCGTTCATCTTGATGAAATTCATGGNCTCCCTCAGCAACACGACCACCAAACTGGTCACGAAGACGCTCACAGCCTCGGCCTGCAGAACACCAAACACGATTTTTAAGAAGTTTCTCAAGCGGACTCGTGCTGCGATATAACCACTTACACTGGCACAAGGCATTTCATGTGTATTGGTTTAATTGTTCGAAAGACTCCCTCCCAAAACTTATTTATTCTTTGTCAAAAAGTTACAATTTCGATCTAGGAATTCGACGACGGTGTAGTTTGAAATTGTGGTCTTCACACATTCGAGTTCAAATTATTTGGATTAATAAATAAAACCATTGCCTAAGTGAAAATAAGCCAAAATAAGTGAGATCTAGAGTAAGCAGCATATTATCCAGCACAAAACGACTCAAAAATTAGACGCCATTTGGCAGGAGCATGCATTAGCATCGACCAGTCACTTGTACTACCAGGAAGCTACCTAACAATACACTTCCAAATAGGAGAATTTTGAGGAACTTTCAAGATCCAATATCGAAAAAAGATAAGAAAAACTCGCTCCTTCATTTCATCGGTTAGCTAGGCAATGAATTGTGGATACATGTAAAACAAAAAAATTAGGTCAGAAGCAAAACCTCGTTTGATCTCGTAAATCGGAAACCTACCAAGTTAAAATATTTCCAAGATAAATAGAGCTGCACAAAGATTCGATTATTAGTTGGGAGAAAGTTCTCTATCCACATGAAACGTGATCCAAAGAGGGCGAAGAGATAATTTAGTACGGTATACAGAAAACAGGGAATCTATGAAGGTGTGTTCCCACACAGGATCCCCTGCGTACAGAAACAGCAAGTCAAGAATGAAGAGGAAGAAAAGACAAAGAAGCGATAGAGAAAAATTGAAAGAAGCAAAGTGAGAACGAAAGGTAGAAATTCCGAATGCCAATCTGTAGCCGAGGTATCCTAACAATGCCCCACCAGGAGGCATCAGTCCCTATAGCACACGATGAATAAACCTAACTAACTTAACCCTATTGCACGAAAAGTTACATAAACTCACACATTTAGGTCCGAGAAGCTGATCAACGCTGATTTCGAGAACTGAAGCCACGTCAGAGGCTTCCCAGGATCCATCGAATTTTTGACCAGCGATTATTTGGCTAAATGAATCCGTGGTTTTAGACTTTTCAGTTCGGTCATAGACACATTCCCTGGCAGACATGTCTAGATGCGTGTCAGAGGAAATCAGTGTTGTCTACTTCATCACACGAAATGGCATCGTTCATTAGGGATCTTCGTTGCATCACATCGGAGCCTCTCCTCCCCTTACACCCTAGTTCAGGGACCTTAACTAGGGCATTTAAGGGCTGACTTTTCATCATGCCGCTCATCATTCCTGCAAACATCGCACCAAGTGGCGCAGAACGACCTTTTCGTTTCATGAGAGATCGCTTGTGCTCAACTGGAGGTGGCTGAACGTGCTGCTGCTTGACGGTCTTGCCGTCCTGGTCCACAGCCACGAGTGCGGTGTGGCGGGACAACACTCCTGATGACGTGCTCAGTTCAACCACATAGTTTCGCGCTTCATCTGGCCAAGAAATCGATACAAGCATTCAATATTTTTAACTAGGTCATAAATTATTTACTCTTTTAAATAGGCCTGATATAATGGAACTTATTCAGTCTTTTGATTTCTGTCAGTTCAATAAGAACGATAAGATATTCACGAAAATCTTACGGTCATAATGAACTAATGGGAAACGCAACGCAGGTTTTTTCTCACAGGCGATGAATGCACAATGCGCAAAACTTCCAAATTACTTCCCTAGCCTTCAGAGAAGAGGAACGCGCGAGGTTCTGAAATTTTTCGCCTAACTCGATAGTACATGAATGCAACAGATTATAGCTACAATAAAGAAGTAATTGAACCGCAAAATGAAGTTTACTGTGAAGCAGTCGTAAAAATATCGTTACAGTAAAGTAGAAGCTCAAATCGTCCCGGTTCTAAGATCAATCGAATGAATTCGGACAACCTATGCTGAGCCGACCTTCCCATGGTGGAGCCATAACAACTCTACCGAATACTAAAAAAATGCGAATCATTTTTTCGCGTGAAATTGTCGACAAAAATTCATGAGAGGCTTGCCGTTTAATTGTCCCTCACAAACTCACCAAGAATTCTTAGTTATTAAAGGATGCAAAATGTCGTCAACATCCAACTAGTAGAATAATTATGGTACTGAAGAAGATCCAATGAATATTTAATGATGAATGTTTAAAAAAATAGAAAGCCTTAATTTGGCCTATAGTTTGGGAAGAAACTCCCGTGTTAGAATACAGAAGGTGAAGCACAAGTATCCAATTATACCGGCAAAGACCAAAATAGTATCTGATGTCGAAATATCAATTGAAAATTGTCTATACTATAACAGTACAATACCCAAATGTGAGTGAGCGCCTAGCTACAGCGTAAGCATTCTCGGCGAGACAGTCCTTAAATGCAGGAAACAATTTTGTACCTCAACTCCGTAGTGTTTGCAAGAGATCGAGCTCACTTCTAATTAAATATCTCTCTATCTTTCTCAACACGAGTGATGTCAAAATTATCCCTGGCACTCCTTGAGAACTTAAAATCTCTCATTAATGTATATTTCAAGATTAAAGTAGTCAATCCTAGTTCAAGTCAATCCTTGTACTATTCGCGCAGAATTTGAAAAGTCTTTTTAAGGTGTCACAACTAAGAAGTCGAACCACAATTTTTTAGATTTGGTATCGTCCAATTATTTGGGGATGTCTATGTGTTGCACTTTGGACTAGGGATGAGATAAATGTATATATGTTTGATTGTGTTTTATAACTTCTCTTGCGTTGTTAAGCGATATTGCTGTGGACTTGCCATTAAGAACAGCTAAACTACCGTATTGGTAGCAGTAAATTTTTCAATATTGTTTCTATTCTCGATAAGTCAGTGGAATGTTCTCCCTGACCGCTTCAATTCAGGCTTCGTGAGTCACAAGATGTTTTGTTCTCTTCAATACTTCACGTTAACGTTAACGGTGAGAGACACTGTTATCATATTCCTCCTTAGATACCTCAAACATGCTGCTTATTCCCTTGAAAGTGCCAAGTTCAATACACGCTGAAGGACAATCCCCTCTAGTGGAAGTTCTTTAAAGTGAGTCATAGTCATTGCTAAAGCTTTGCAACACATATTTGATTCAGATAAAATATTCAGATTGGAATATAAGATGAAATGAAATGTATTCGGTAGAATGAATATTTATGAAGTAATCAGAATGAAACATACACATCACTGCATGTACACTTGCTGCCTTCCCCGGATACGTAGGCATAGGAATAATGTCTTCATTTGCTTCCAGTATGCGCTAGATATGCACGTCCAGGAATAACAACGAAAGAAAGTGCTCAACCAAACGAACAATAAACCATGCATCATAAAATACGAAAAAAATTACTGTAAATGATTATGGTTTGAATAAGATGCCTCCAGGAACGAAAATCAATCGGTACTGCACTTGTACGGTATGCATGCTTCCAGGACAAAAAATTAGTTACCTGCTACTAACATGGCGTAGGACTTCTACGAACAAGAATCATGGCGGCAAGTCTGCACGGAAACGAGTCTCAAGAGTCCTTATGTGCATATGGTCGATTTTGAACAACTCTTGTATCAATTGATTTCGTAGTGCGGCCACAGTCCGCAGACGATCTTCTCAAGGTGTAAATTTCCGTTCTAGGTGGTTCCTCAAATTTCATTTTCGGTGTCCGACTGGGGACGTAGCAGGCCTATCTAAATACCTGACATATCCCGACTGACTCATGTAAATTAATGACCGTTTTAGCCCGATGTACTCGGCAGTTGTAATCCTGAAAGATAGGAAAACAACATACCTTTCTTCATTCGGATATTGTTCGAATGGCAAAACTTGGTTATCTCACAGCTCAATGTAGCCATGCTGGTTCAGTTGGACGGATACCACAAGTAAAGGACCCACTTGTGTGTAATTGAAACAGTCCCAGAACCTGACAGACCCACCTCTTCCTCCATGACAGGCCCTCGAAAAACAATAGGTCACTAATTTTTCGTCCGGGGAGCTTAGATTAATCATAAAATATATTAACACGATGAATATAAATCATTCTTGCTGGTGGAAAAATTATCGATCAACAATCGGGGAGATCATTCAGGAAAGAAGTGAAATTTTGTTGCTCCAATTACGAAGGAGTTGGAGACAATTCTTCAAGTTCATGAAGTTTTTGCCGATCGCGCTTCATTTCTTTCACTGAATACATGCACTTCGCGAAGTATATTTGAACATGATGAAATAACACACAAGAAAAGATGTCTACGATAGTTTTAAGACAGCCGTAATTCCAACTCGATTGCTGACGAAATAGCAAAAATTTGCTTGAGGCAATAGTACACTGGTATCTGGAGTACATTTCTGCAACTTGATTCTACACCGGAGAGGTAAATGGGCCTGTCGGTTACCTTAAATACAAAACCGAAAAGAGTAACACTTGATTAATGATCCAATAATGAAGGGCTTCAAAAAGTTCGTGGAGTAAATCCATAATTAAAAATTGTTCGGACAGATTTTGATGCCATTGGCCCCGAACGTTCTTGTACCAACATGCTATAACATATTTAAACATGCACCCTCAAGTCACGCAATAGCGCATCGCCGCCAGTTGGATGTCAAGATGGGTACCTAGACGGGTCCCTATAGGCTGTTGCGCCCACATCAGCAGCAAACGAGGGCAGATCTTTCATTCAAATTTTGAACAAGAGGGATGAGGACTCTGCAACCTTTTTGCAAAGAATTGTGACGGGACGAAACTTGGCTCTACCAGTATGTTCCCAAGGATACAACTCCATCAAAGCAGTGGCTGCTCCGTGGTGGATGTGGACCAGTCAAAGCAAAATCTGAACGTTCAAGAAGAAAAGTCATAGCCACTGTCTTCAGGAATGCGGAGGGGATTTTGCTAATTTACTTCCTGGAGAACAAGAAGACAATTATGTCTGCTTATAATGAAGGGGTTTTGAGAAAACTGACAAAGAAAATCGCGGAAAAACGCCGTAGAGAGCTACATCAACGCGTGCCGTTCAACCACGAGAATGCGCCCGCTGCTAGTGCTCGGCCAACAAGAGCTGTGCTACCTGAATTTCGATGGGAAATTATCAGACATCTACCTTGCAGCCCTGCTTTGGCGCCATCTAATTTTTTTGTTTCCAAAGTTGAAAAATCTTTGAAAGGGGTTAATTTTCTATCAACCGAAAAAGTAAAAAAAGAGCTGCTCTGGTATGGTTCACATCACAAGACCCTCAGCTCTACACAGACAGACTTGAAGGCTGGCATCAACGTTTGGAGAAGTCTATTGACTTTAATGAAGCATATGTTTGAAAACCAACATCTTAACTGAAGCAATTTCATTCGTACCATCCTTTTCCACGAGCTTTTTGAAGCTCCCTCGTAAATGTGGATATAAGTATTGTATATTCTAATATTACTACTAAAAAAAACTTTTCAGAAAACGTACTACTAATTAAAGACTTTTTTGAATGTTCAAAATCCCGCTTTTATCAGGGTAACAACATAAATAAAACCTAATTTCTTATAAGTAATATTATTTTTGGGCTCCCCTCAATGTTTAGCAGAATGTGAGCTTAATTCCTAAAATTGGAAATGATCCATACAACACTTTTCTCATAGGTTCTTCTCATCCGTGCTGTGAGATGACGGCCCGTCTTGCAGCGGAGAAAACATTAACCCAGTTAAAAATTACATCCGGCATCGCAAACGATCACGGCAGTAAGGCTAACGAGAGGACAGATCGCAGCAGCAATTTAAGGGCAGGCTGAATGGTCATTGCGGCTGCACACAACAGTGCAAATTTACGCCAGTCAAAACGCACTCAACCTCAGGCGCCTATACAAAGCAAGGCAGCCCCACCAGGCCCGCGTGGCCTCAATTTATGACAGGCCAGGACAGGAGTTCCTGATGTTGGTTCACACGTCAGTGTCTTTGCGGCATAAACGCCTACCGCAAAGGTGGCATTTCTGCGCTGCCGCTGCAATGCGGCGGTAGCCCGGTAGCCATCCGCGGCCTGACCCAATTCAGAACACGATTTTGACTGTTCGGAAATCCCTCCTCGCTTACCTACACGGGATCAACACAATTCTTCGGTAAAACCTGGCTCATACGAATACACAATAAAAAATTCTAAAATGATTGCATTAGGGGTAAAATATTCGACGTACGAGTATATCACGAAACTGCCTCATTCACTCGGCTACTAGGCTTACACTTTAAAAGTTTAACATGTTGTCTACAAATGGCAGCAGCGTTAACACAATACAAACGATTACAAGAAAGAAAACGGGGTTATTTTAAATATTTGTTCATTTCGGTGCATGAATAGAATTGAAAAATTCTTCTAACGTTGAAAACATTCGCAATTGAATGCGTTCGGCAGAGCATTTTTCTTTTGTAAAATTCCAAAAATCAAATACACAATCCAGTGAGGATGTTTTCGATCGAAGGATACTGAGAGCGTAGAGTCCCTAAATCTTCTTTCGCAGCTTTAATGAGCTCCTCTGGATCTGTATTAGCGTTCATCTTGAGGAAATTCGTGGCTTTGGTGACCAACAAGTTCCATTCCAGGGCTCGGTCGCTGAAATGCTCCCTCAGCAACACGACCACCAAACTGGTCACGAAGACGCTCGCAGCCTCGGCCTGCAGAACATAGACTTATATTGTATACAGCAATTTATGATGCCCGTTGATGCGGCAACAATGAAAAACTAGCTTACTAGTTCATCTACCACCAATAGATATTTCCCTGTCCTGGATGTGTCGCAATAATTTGAAACAATTAAGCATTGTGCTCATATTTGTTAGGTCCAAAGTATACCTTCCTCCCTGGGCCGGGGCATAATTAGGCAACGAAATTTTTTTTTAAAGTGAAACTGTCGAGCTGCTTTTGGTAGACTAGTGTCAAAAAATATGCTTTTAATGGAATAAAAAAGATTTGAATAGATTATATTAGATTAGGATATATGTTAGTTTAAAAAGCCGTATCGACCAGAAATGTCATCCAAAGAGAGCGATGAGAAAGAATCATATAGCATACACTATGAAGAACGGGGAATTATTACACAAACTGTGTTCCCACACAGGATCCCCTCAGCTTCGAAAAAGCAAATTAAGAATGAAAAGAAGTAGACGACAAAGAAAAGATAGCGAAGGCGTGAAAATTGGAAGAAGCAAATTGGGACGAAGGACAGAAGTCCAGCAGACCTAGCTGTAGATGTGGTAATCAAATTTGAAAAATCCTAAATGTTAATAGTTAATTAAACATTTGTTTAAGCCGATTCAAAAACATTGAACGAATTGATAGTCTTTTCGTGGGAAGCCGCACTAACGTTCTGCATTTAGTGTTCAGTAGCATTAAGAATAGTGTGCACGTGTTCAATTTACTATATCTTCATAATGAAATTTCACCAAAGGCAGATATTTGAGAATCACAGACAGCAGGCCAGTTTTTAACTGAAGCCACATACTCTGAAAGCAAATTACAGACCCTTAGATGATCCTTTCAAATCACGATGTTGTAAGCATCGTTATTTTATTTCACAGGTTTTATTAAACAACTCGCTTTTAATTCTAACGACTGATGCCTAAAGTGATTTTTTCATCGGAAACTTTTCGAGTTCAATAATAAATTTCGGTCTCATGAAGCAAGGAATAGGTATTGCTCCAGAGATACTCTGTTTATTCTTGCAAGTACAGTTTCACTGGATTTAAATATAATTTGAAAGTAAAAATAATAAAATAAACTATTGTTTAATTTAGAAGACACACATGTTTATTCCCCAATACATCACAGCTTAAGTAATGCAAATGAAATAAAAACTCTGAAGTATGATAACTCGTTCAATAGTTTGGGTACGAGGGTGTAGTTCTTCAAGAGGGAAGTGTGAGCACTAATGAAATGGTTTAGAAAGTTCCAGAGAAGTCCATAAAAGACGAACTACAAATATGATCTCGCAGTATTATCTCATACGCGGATGCTTGTTGAGAACACTCAACCTCAAATAAACTTCAACAGTCGCAACCAGTAAAAATTATCAAAACCAAGTTAGTATAGAAGCAACAATTTTATGTTCTACCAACTGAGAATTTACCAATTCACCACTCTGGTGCATAGCATTTAGTTTTATAAATGCGTAAGGAAAGTACGCCATACCTGAGCTTTGTAGCCATGAGTTGCTGGGATTAAGCTCACCCGCGCGTTAAACAATAGAGCTGGGAGAGAATAGCGCGCAACATTGTAGGAGACGGGTTAAGTATTCACAAAAACTGGCTCAGCACACATCAAATGACGGGATAAAAATTTCAGGTGTGAATTCGAGAGAAAATATGAAACTATAAGAAGTGAATATACGTTGATGCTTACTCCTTGTATCTGAGATAGAGAGAGAGATAAAGGTAACCACGTTGAAGTTATACAAACCACAGTAGCACAGGTCTACAGCCACAATTGTGTTTTTTATCTTTCGTTATAATCCCGCAACTACACTCGCAACAGCGCCGGCGCATTCACCTGTCTGTTCTTGCTATACATTAACAGAGAACAGTTACTAAAGTTTTCATACAGACTCCCAGGAAACCTGAAGTACGAAATTGTATCTAAGATCTAAAGAACACGGACATTTTCAATTCATATCGGCTTCTGGCTGTCACACTCTTTTATTTCTTGCAATCAGTAAACGACTATCACATCCATTATATTCGTCGATTCAAATCGGAGATGAATAATCTTTTCATTCCTTTTTCTATCATTTTTTACAAAAATAATGACGTTTGAACAAGACGTTAATTGCTCAAACACATCAAAAATCAAGCACCCGTATAAGACGTCCTTTCATACTGTATTTTCAACACAGTTGCAAGCACGTCCGACTCATATTTTGTAAATTTAGCCTAATTCAATATTTTAGCTATCACAAATCTTCTTTGTATTCAACTGGTAAATGTTTTACTACTTTTATATTCTCTCAGAAAAAAATGTGCAGAATATCTACCCTGTTTTTTTTTGCACTCCCTCACCCTCTAGACATATGACACGATTCACGTTCATACTGTCCCCCAGTAGGAACCTCTGCGTCTAACCTAAACGTTAACTACAAATTCATCCATCGCACTTCTCGCATAACTTCCTTTACTCCTATTTCATATCCACTCGACACACGCGTACATCTCAAGATCCACACTTTTAGTCATTATTTATGAACTCTTCCCTTTTATTTCCGAGAAATTAATTTCGTTACACTGCCATTTCTCGATCCAGAAAAAGTTGCCTGAGTATAGAAAATTAGAAATACACGAACAATTTTTAATCAGCAGCATCTACTTCCTTCAGTAAAATAATTTAGTACCAATAAAAAAATTCCCATTGTATCCTCATAGTCACTTACCGCTAACCTGGAAGCCACAATTATAACTCTAGTATAATTCACTTACCTTTTCATTTCTGAGAAGATCTTCCACGCTGATTTTGAAAACCGAAGCCAAGTCAGAAGCCTCCCATGATCCATCAAACTTCTGATGAGCGATAATTTGACTGAATACTTCGGTGGTCTTCAGTTCTTCAGAACAGACATCCTCCTTCTCACTCCAAGACAAATCCAGAGGTTCACACTGAAAATTCGGGCCGTCTACTTCATCGCACAATGAACCATCACTTCTGAAATCTTCATCTTCTAAGGAGCACCTCGCACCTAAACAAGTTTCAGGAATTGCCATATCACTAGGAATTGCAGCTCTAGATGCGTGGCATAGTAACAGTTGCAGTGAATTCATGCCAGCGGAGGGGGCTGCTAGAAAGCCTTCAGTGCCCTCAGTCTGCAGGGAGTGCTGAACGTGCTGCTGCTTGACGGTCTTGCCGTCCTGGTCCACAGCCACGAGTGCGGTGTGGCGGGACAACACTCCTGATGACGTGCTCAGTTCAACCACAGAGTCTCGCGCTTCATCTGGCCAGGAAATAAGTTTTACCTTTCCTTAGTATTCTATCAGAAAATAAACCTATACAAAATCCGCAAAAGTCAGTGGACCACACTTTTTCCCTGTTACCCTTGAAGGCTGTTGCCCGGTATACTGTATCATACCATTTTGGGATTAGGACGACTCCGTGAGTAAATTGAAAATATTCTAGCTAAATCCAAACCCACAAATCCTGTAATTTTCGATTACCTATTATCATTACTGACATTTTTCGGGCAATTTTTTCAAGACTTATCTCGTGCTGCGGTAAACTTCATGGTCTGGAAATAAGTTTGTAAATTATAGAAATTACTTCTAAAATCCAGCGATTGCAATTCATAAATCCATACTAATTGGATTTTGAGCCAAAGTACAAATAAAGACCATAATTAATTGTTGTGCAACAGGGTGGCTTTTAAGCTAATTAGAAATATGTGAAGGAGCACTCCAATGCTGGACGACCATAGTCGGGCTGTCTAATTAATCTCAATTCCTCATACCTTGTGCTTTGTCAAAACAATAATAAATAAGTAAGTTAACCATGAGTTAATTTCGATAAAATTGAAAATCCAAATTCACAGTAAAATTGTTTAGTTTCCACGAAACTGAATCTTTCACAAAACACTCAATGTCCTACTACATTTTGTGCAAGAAGTAAAAGTTTACAACAAATATTTTCTAAGAATAAGGAACGATATTTATAAAGCTATGAAAATCCAGGAAGACTTGCAATAAACAAATTTAGCGAAGCCGAAGTAAAATTGTTATTCTCTTATGACCTGGAGCCCTGAAGATAATTTTGAATACATACTTGACAGGATTTTAGCTAAAATTTAAGAATACTCTTAGTTGACATTTTCATAAAACGTAATTGTCTTTATTAATTTCCACAGATAGTGCCTTTTCCACAGATAATGAAACGCAGAAGTAGGAAATTTCACCTTTAACCCACATTTAAATAGCTTGAAAATCTATAAACTCAAGAGTAAATTAGTTTCATTCACACGAAAGGTAATACTTAGCCCTGAACTTTTAACTGAAGACGTTTTTTCAGATATTTTTTATAAGCGATGCCTATTAAATTCGATATTGTATGTAAAGGGTAACGTAACATGAAAACCAAATATTTATCAACTATCAAAGCAATAACCGAGGCATACCGACTAGAACAATCTCCAATTTGAACTGTTCTAGGTGAAGTAAAAGTTTTATTGTACAAGGTAGTACCTAAGTCAGGAAAACACTTTCGCAGTTCTATCTTTTGCAAGTCTGATTAGAAGACCTTGGGTGTCCGCTGATGGGTTCAACTCTATGCATATTCTAGGTCATAATCACGTTTCTCATAATAGAAATCGAGTTCATTAAAGCGAAAGTTAAGTTGATCATGGCAAAAACCAAGTTCATTAAAATGAAAATCAAATTAATCAAAATAAAAATAAAGTTTTCAGGACTTAAAATACATTGAACAAATGAACTTAACTCAAATTATACATAGTAACACATAAGTCTTTTTTGTATGTAAGTAATATAATTGACAATTCTTAAACTCACAATAATTTTACAGTAAATGCACCCATCATTATAAATATTGCTCACATGCATGTATAAAATTGGCCATCTATTGGCAGAAATCGAAAGACTCTGTCCGGTATAGTCATATTTTTCATGTCTAAACATATTTAACATAATATGTAATAATACCATATACAGTGTAAGGTTTATGCATAAAGATATTATGGCATTACCATAATTCTGATTATAAATACATACTAAATGAGTTAGAACCATTTATAGAGAAACAATAAAGAGCGAAAAATATGAATAATTTAGTATTCCCACAAGTAGCCTAGTTACTGAACGACTTAAAAGAGTCTTGCTACAATACCCTGTGTTGTAGTTTTCATCTATCCACTTGAAATTGAGGGATTTTAAATCTCTACCAGACTGTACGTTTCATTTACAAAGAAATTGCACTTTTTATTTGTGCAATATATTCTTGGATTTTCGACCATTAATGATAGCACCAACTAAATATTTTTAGGTTTTCGTGTGAATTTCCTTTGTTTATGCTCAAGTACTTCCATGTTCACTATACTTCCTTCGCGCAACATAAAAGTTTTTCATCCAGAAAGTTTCTATTCAGAAAGTTTTTAATAAAATCTCTTTTATTGTGCTCGGAGTTTTTGGTTTCAACAAATTTCATTCAAATAAAAACTTCTATTTTGAGTAAGCAACATTGTTCTGTGAAGAGTCTTCAGACAAGAGAATAAATGAAATGATTCATTTGTTAATAACAAATGTTTCAGCTGCCATGAACGTATCAGGAATGAAATGCCTATATTCTTGCCATTCAAAAATACAAAAAATAAAGTGATACATAAATTATCTCATATTTCACTAAGCTATCTACGGAAATTCTGTAATATGCATTTCCTACTGCTCTACTCAATATTTTCCTGAGTACTCGCAATTCAATTGTTACAAACATTTTACGCAAATGAAAGAGAAAATTTCATTCAAAATTATACAAACAGATCATAAACATCTCTACGACATTCTGAGATATGAGTAATCAAGTAGAACGGCATTTTTTGTCTGACACCTAGCACAGTAGTTACGAATTGTCGGACACCTAGCACAATACTTACGAGTTGTAGGACACCTAGCACAGTACTTACGAATTGTCGGACACCTAGCACAGTACTTACGAATTGTCGGACACCTAGCACAGTACTTACGAATTGTCGGACACCAAGCACAGTACTTACGAATTGTATGACACCTAGCACAGTAATTACGAATTCTTACTTTTAAAGCGAAAGGAAAGCCACGGCCCCTTGAATTATATACATATTTTTCCCCATAATTTGATTTACGATACGGTTTTTTGGATTTTCCGACCCAAATTTCCCAACAATAAAAAAATTTAAATCAGTATATGCGTTTGTATGTGTGATATGAGGCCATAGGTCCCGTGATGCACTTTGCTTTTGGTAAATTACGCTTACCCTAAATGAAGACCAATGTGGTTTTGGAAAAGCTCAAAATTTTCATATATTTACACCCCCGAGTAAATTGAAATTAAATTTATTTATCATTCGAGACTAAATTATATCTGTTCAATTTAACTAGGCATCAATTTTGAAAGTCCCAATACACTATAGTTTCATACTGAATACAAATTTTACACTAAATTCAAATTAATAATCCAAATCCTATGAACAGATCTGTTAAATTTTGAGAAATGTACGAACGAATTGTAAATTATACAAAATAATTATCATAAATTACAGCCATTGATAGTCTTTTCCCACTCTGTTTTCTCACCTCAAAAATATGTTCCTTACATCGCTTCAATTTTCATTCCTTACGCATCACTATGTGTTTTCTCCTGGGGCTTCGCCTACGTACCGATAGTGTAAGAGAGTAAGTAAGACACATGCACAAGAGTAAGAGAAGTGAAAAAGCTAAGAAACCAAGTTCATCATTAAAAAAATGCATTACAAGATGAATACTGGGCGTACCATATTTTAGCAAATTAATGCCTTCTCCAAACGCAGGTCACCTCGTTATTTGAACATTACCTCTGTGCTATGGTTATTTTAGTACTAGTCTCCCGGCCTGTTTAAAGCAATTCTTCTTTTAAGTATTTTCCCAGTGAATAATTTTATGAGTCGTAAATATACCTAATCATTTTCTTTGAAATTAACTATTGGTAATCAAAGTATGTTGGCCAAAACGTAGGGTGATTCTTCAAGAAGGGACCAAATGGAACATAATGACTTCTGAAATTATTGATGGATATTGAAACACTAAAAAGTAACAGAACCATGAGACACAAGTTTATTGTAATTACTTTTTGAAGACCATATTCTTAATGTGCGGAGGCTGTTTATTACAGCACTAGTGATTTCTGGTCCAATGAAACGGATTTCTGCCCCGATGAACGACGCGAGTTGATGTAGGTCTTATCACAATAAACTCTTCTCTTCAGATATCCCCTAAGGATACAACAATATCAGATAAAACTGGGGTGTCTCAGAATTTCATAGATATTTAGTTTTTAAAATTCAGTCCGATATAATTAAAATTACCTTGAATTTGATCCGGCCAAATTTGAGCCGGTAAAATTATTAACGTAGTCCATGTTAGAACAGAGAGCCTCTTTGACTTCTCGTGAGAATATTCTTGCTCTAAAGCACTGATCAGAAAAAACGGAGACGAAATATGTCCTGAAACTGAAACTGCATACAACATCTGCTCAGATTATTCATCGACTTCAACGGCTAATTCGTGCACTGGGAGAACATTTGAATAAACTTTGATGAATGCCAAAGAGAATATGCATCACCGTAAATTTAAGTCTTCCATCTCAAGCGGTGGAAATTAAT